>JABMCL010001223.1:1077500-1092500 GCA_018857735.1 Alviniconcha marisindica | reverse complement strand
GTTTTATCTCTAGACAGAAATTGTGCTTTTTGTATCAATGAAATTGAAAACGAACATCACTTTTTGTTTAAATGCCCTATGTACGCAGACCTCAGAAGGAAATTTATACCAGATTCTTCCTTTAGATCCTTAAAAACAGCACTTGAAGCAAGAAATCAAAGTCTATGTCGGAATGTGTCAAAGTTTATTTTTCATGCCATAAACAAAAGAAACAATTTCTTGATAGTAAGTGTATGAATGGATGACATTGCAGTTGTACCAAAACTGGTCATTCTCTGTGTGTGCGAATGCCCCCCCCCACCCCCCACCCGCCCCCGTCTATTTCTTCGTTTACTTTGCTTGATTCCATGCCCCCACCCCCCACCCCCCACCCCCAACCCCAACCCCTTTGTTTGTATAATGGCCTATGGCCGATGTACAATAAACAGTTCGAGTTCGAGTTCTCTCTCTCTCTCTCTCTCTCTCTCTCTCTCTCTCTCTCTCTCTCTCTCTCTCTCTCTCTCTCTCTCTTAATGGACAAATCAGGTCTTTATCAGTATGTCTTTTGTATCGATAATAATGTACAGCTGAATGTCTGAAATACCCAGTCGAAACACTGATTGTCATTATGAATTTCAAATGGTTATCAATATTCATCTTCAGATACGTTTTCGTATCATGAATGGTGCAAAATATCCTATAAACATTAAATCTATAGTCAAGTACATCGTCGTTAGTTTGTTGGTTTTCTTGCTCATAGGTATAATTATAGTATGTGCTGTGAGGTGGTAGGTCATCCACCTGCACCCCTTCATGAGGGGCAATGGCCTAAAATGAATAAATCATCCATATCCGTATCCGTATCCATATCCGTGTTCGTATCTCTCTCTCTCTCTTTTCTCTCTCTCTCTCTCTCTCTCTCTCTCTCTCTCTCTCTCTTTTCTCTTCTCTCTCCTCTCTCTCGGGGGTGGGGTGGGGTGGGGGAAGTGATTTTAGAAGCAAGCTAGACCAAACCGACTCACACGCCCGTTCTGACGGCTGATTGAGTAGACTTCGTGACTTTGAATGCCTGTTGTAACATGTCATGTCATTCAGAGTCTGTTGACAGTGGTCAGAGTCTAGTCGTGTCATTCGGAGTGTGTCGACACTAGTTGGTGTCCAGTTATGTCATTCAGAATGTGTTAACAGTAGGCGGAACCTAGTCATGTCATTCAGAATGTGCTAACAGTAGGCGGAGCATAGTCATGTCATTCGGAATGTTTCGACATTAGTCGGCGTCCAGTCATGTAATTCAGAATGTGTTAACAGTAGGCGGAGCATAGTCATGTCATTCAGAATGTGTTAACAGTAGGCGGAGCATAGTCATGTCATTCAGAATGTGTTAACAGTAGGCGGAGCATAGTCATGTCATTCAGAATGTGTTAACAGTAGGCGGAACATAGTCATGTCATTCAGAATGTGTTAACAGGAGGCGGAGCATAGTCATGTCGTTCAGAATGTGTTAACAGGAGGCGGAGCATAGTCATGTCGTTCAGAATGTGTTAACAGTAGGCGGAGCATAGTCATGTCGTTCAGAATGTGTTAACAGGAGGCGGAGCCTAGTCATGTCATTCAGAATGTGTTAACAGTAGGCGGAGGGCCTAGCCATGTCATTCAGAATGTGTTAACAGTAGGCGGAGCCTAGTCATGTCATTCAGAGTGTGTTAACAGTAGGCGGAGCCTAGTCATGTCATTCAGAGTGTGTTAACAGTAGGCGGAGCCTAGTCATGTCATTCAGAGTGTGTTAACAGTAGGCGGGGCATAGTCATGTCATTCAGAATGTGTTAACAGTAGGCGGAGCATAGTCATGTCATTCAGAGTGTATGGGCACCAGACAGAGTCTAGTCACGCCATTCAGCGTATGAGACAAGGCGGAGTCCAGTCACCTCATTCATTGTGTGTGAACACTATTCGGAATCTAATCATGTCATTCCAAAGTGTGTTGACAATGAAGAACGAACAAGTAGTCGAACAAGCAAACACTGAAATCAACAATAACAGCAACAAGCACAACAGCAAAACCTGAATCGGGACCAACTGAGCTGCAGCGACTGAAAAGAAAACGGGTTGACTGCAACGTTTGTATGACTCATTAAAACAGCAGTCATTGTTGACATTTTAGGGTGTAGCTGCCGTGAATTCAGGACTGTCAATTCGCGTCACTGTCTAATGCTTGATCGCAATGTGTCAGTGAAGACGATAAGGCTGACAGAGAACCGGGGAACAGGTCAATGTTGGCCGACCGACATTTTGGAAACGAACCTAATGTGTATATATATATGTATATATAGGCTACTCCGGTAACTCGAACACTGACCTTTGCGACAAATCACGTGTACTGACAGTCCTCATGTTCCGCGACGCATGTGTCTGGTATGATTCAAAGCCTTGTAATTTTTTTCACAAGCCACACGCTTTTGCACTGTTCGTACACTGTTCCAGTCGCAAATTGGTGCACGGCTTTGCACTGGGGGAAACAAATGTCCAGAAATAAACACCGGCTTTAGCGTGACAAAATTATCTTAGACAAAATCAGTTAACCGAGAAGGCGGTGGAGGGGGTGGAGGTAGTTAGTAATTATCTTAACGTCCCGTTGTCAACTGCACTAGAGTTAATCAGAGCGAAAAACCGTCCTAAGGTCCGAAGTTAATACACATTCTGAGCTCCTCCCGTGTCTCAAAGTATACTCATGTCGTGTCAACGAGTTCAGTCTAAACACAAATGCAACATGGGAAACCTTACAACAGTCAGAAAGGTTACCCTTTCTATCCAGCAAAAACAAACCTTGCAACAGTCAGAAAGGTTACCCTTTCTATCCAGCAAAAGGCAACCGGTAACTATAGCGCCCTAACTAACTGACCTAGTAATAAAACCACCGTTCCCGGACCTGTCGTTGGGATGGGATAGCGAGAGAGAGAGAGAGAGAGAGAGAGAGAGAGAGAGAGAGACAGAGACACAGACAGACAGACAGACAGACAGACAGACAGAGACAGGCAGACAGACAGAGCAGGCAGACAGACAGAGACAGGCAGACAGGCAGGCAGGCAGACAGACAGACAGACAGACAGAGACAGACAGACAGACAGACAGACAGAGAGTAGCTGTATTAGTACAACTAAGGTAAACAATATTGCGCAATCCCTATAGCCATCGTACCTGTATCCAGTTATGGACCTTGAGCCTGTTGTAAAACAACAACACAAACCTTTTTTTATGGAGCCTATTTATGTTCCGCGGGCTCCGAAAACAAAAACATGCATCAAGCACGGTTATGACGACGAGCAAGGTAATGAGCGAGGCAGCCTATAATCTATGTTAATCCGGGGGCCCACACTACAAAGACCATAATCTATGTTATTCCGGGCCCCACACTGCAGGGACAATAGTCTATGTTATTCCGGGCCCCACACTACAGGAACAATAGATTATGTTATTCTGGGTCCCACACAACAGGGACTATAGTCCATGGTATTCTGGGCCCCACACTACCAGGACCATAATCTATGTTATTCTGGCCCCCACACTACAGGGACAATAGTCTATGTTATTCCGGGCCCCACACTACAGGAACAATAGTCTATGTTATTCCGGGGGCCCACACTACAGGGACTATAGTCTATGTTATTCTGGGCCCCACACTGTTATTCCGGGCCCCACACAACAGGGACTATAGTCTATGTTATTCCATGCCCCACACTACAGGGAATATAATCTATGTTATTCTGGGTCCCACACTACAGGGACTATAATCTATGTTATTCCGGGCCCCCACTACAGAAACTATAATCGATGTTATTCCGGGGGCACCCACTACAGGGACTATAATCTATGTTATTCCTGGCCCCACACTGTGTTATTCCGGGCCCCACACTACAGGGACTATAATCTGTTATTCCGGGCCCCTCACTACAGGCACTATAATCTATGTTATTCCGGGCCCCACGTTACAGGGACTATAATCTATGTTATTCCGGGCCCCACACTATGGTATTCCGGGCCCCTCACTACAGGCACTATAATCTATGTTATTCCATGCCCACACCACAGGGACTATAATCTATGTTATTCTATGCCCACACTACAGGGACTATAATCTATTTTATGCCGGGCCCCACACTACAGGGATTCTAATCTATGTTATTCCGGGCCCCACACTACAGGGACTATAATCTATGTTATTCCGGGGCCCCACACTACAGGGACTATCTGCGTTAGCCACAACTAGAAGCCGTGGAAAACTGAGAAAATGAATGTGGGACATTTTGTTGTTGTTATAATAATTATAAGTAAAAGGACCACATAGTGAGAACAAAAAGCAAGACGATCGGAGAAAGCGGTGGGAACAGGTTTGTTTACATCAATAAACTGCACTATCACCCCCTATCTATGTGGAGCACAGTCCGGGGTGGGGGGTGGGGGGTAGGGGGAGGGGGGAAAGGGGGGTGATAAAGGGTGGTGGTGGTGATGGGTCGGTGGAGGGGTGTTGACAGTTCAGTTAGCAGAGTAAAAACACCTTCAGCGGATCTTCTAACTCGGTGGCGCTATGTTTCGACGTCTCGGATTCCGGCAGTGGATCAGTACATCATAAAATAAAAACTTCAAGGTCGTCCCGTAAAAAGAAAGAAAAGAAAGAAAGAAAGAAAACACACACACACACACACACACACACACACACACACACACACACACACACACACACACACACACACACACCTAACACACACACACAACACACACAACACACACACACCTAACACACACACACACACACACACACCACACCCACACACACACACACACACACACACACACACACCCACTACACACCACACCCACACACACACACACACACACACACACACAACACACACACACACAACAACACACAACACACACACACAACACAACACACACACTAACACACACACACACACACACACACACACACACACACACACACACACACACACACACACACACACACAACACACACACACACACACACACACACACCACACACACACACACACACACACACCACACACACCACACACCAACACCACACACACTGACCACATGCTGTGACAATCCAACACCACCAACGTTACCTCTGCACCGTTATGACCAGTCACGTCATTTGACCACGCACACTAATCCACAGCAACACGCAACACCGACCACAACACTCCATCCAGCATGCTCGTACAGATCCAAGCAAACATCCAACCTGTCATACTCATCAGACCCTAGCACCTGCTCCGTCAGACCAAGCAAAGATCAGCCTTGCATACACACAACCCAACACCCGCGCCTGCTCCGTCAGACCAAGCAAAGATCAGACCTTCATACACACAACCCAACAGCGCCTGCTCCGTCAGACCAAGCAAAGATCAGACCTTCATACACACAACCCAACAGCGCCTGCTCCGTCAGACCAAGCAAAGATCAGACCTTCATACACACAACCCAACAGCGCCTGCTCCGTCAGACCAAGCAAAGATCAGACCTTCATACACACAACCCAACAGCGCCTGCTCCGTCAGACCAAGCAAAGATCAGACCTTCATACACACAACCCAACAGCGCCTGCTCCGTCAGACCAAGCAAAGATCAGACCTTCATACACACAACCCAACAGCGCCTGCTCCGTCAGACCAAGCAAAGATCAGACCTTCATACACACAACCCAACAGCGCCTGCTCCGTCAGACCAAGCAAAGATCAGACCTTCATACACACAACCCAACAGCGCCTGCTCCGTCAGACCAAGCAAAGATCAGACCTTCATACACACAACCCAACAGCGCCTGCTCCGTCAGACCAAGCAAAGATCAGACCTTCATACACACAACCCAACACCCGCCTGCTCCGTCAGACCAAGCAAAGATCAGACCTTCATACACACAACCCAACAGCGCCTGCTCCGTCAGACCAAGCAAAGATCAGACCTTCATACACACAACCCAACAGCGCCTGCTCCGTCAGACCAAGCAAAGATCAGACCTTCATACACACAACCCAACAGCGCCTGCTCCGTCAGACCAAGCAAAGATCAGACATTCATACACACAACCCAACACCGCCTGCTCCGTCAGACCAAGCAAAGATCAGACATTCATACACACAACCCAACACCGCAGGCAACAAACACTCAGTCCTTCAGTTTCGTCAAATCAGCCAGCAATACCTCTGATTACATACACACAACCCAACACCGCCAACACTCCATCTTTGTTTCGTCAGATCAACCAGCAATACTTCTGACCACATACACAACTAAACACAACACCGCCAACACTCCGTTCTCGTTTCGTTAGACCAACCAGCAATACCTCTGACCACACACACAACTAAACACAACACGGCCAACACTCAGTCCTGTTTCGTCAAATCAACCAGCAATACCTCTGATCACATACACACAAGCCAACACCACCAACACTCAGTGCTGTTTCGTCAGATCAACCAGCAATACATCTCACCACACACACAACCCAACACCGCCAACACTCCGTTTTTCTTTCGTCAGACCAACCAGCAATACCTCTGACCACACTGACACACAACACAACACAACACAACACCGCCAACATTCAGTTTTGTTTCGTCAGACAAGCCAGCAATACCTGTCACCACACACACAACACAACACCGCCAACACTCAGTCCTGTTTCGTCAGATCAGCTAGCAATACCTCTAATCACACACACAAGGTCGTGTGACATGACTCTGAATCGCACGCACGCACACACACACACACACTCACACACACACACACACACACACACACACACACACACACACACACACACACACACACACAATCCAACACCGCCAACACTCAGTCCTGTTTCGTCAGACCAGCCAACAATGCCTCTGATCACACACAAACCAGATACCACCTGCACTCATTCCCGCCACCTTGTCACTGTATAATGCGGTCCTCCCAATGATTAGACCCCGGAAGAGACGGTGGGCCTACGTGACCGCAACCAGGCTCAAAGCCGCAGTAGCCTACACACGTGTGACTGGCACCGACTCGTGCTCGTGACTTCATGGTCAAGGCTACGCGGCTGCTACCCGCGGCTCGGCCAAAATTCGATAGGTCGGCGTAGTTATGAGCAGACCCGCTATCCATCACTCTGTGATAACGGGCAGTTATGTCAGCTGGCCATGACGTTGCTGACGTGTCTTCTACGTCGCCTCCCTCGTGAACCGGTTTGGCCTAGCGGTAAGGCGTTAGGCTGGTAAGCAGAGGGATCTCGGTTCTAACCCGCTTCGGCTCTCCTTTCTCTTCAAAAGTTGTGTATGTGGATACTGTCTTGTGACTTTGTCCCTCACAATTAGTTAAACATTAAAATGGCTCTCATCGCTGCCCATCTTAATGCAGTAGTCATTCTGGTGATGACAATATAGCGATAGGTATATAATCTACCTCTCCTCCCACCTCCATACCCCCCCCCCCCCCCCCCCCCCCCCCCCCCCCCCCCCCCCCCCCCCCCCCCCCCCCCCCACACACACACTTCTCCCCGTCCCTAATAAGCCTTATCGTTTCTGTGGACGTTAAGCACCATGTTTACTTACTACGTCGCGATAAAAAACGCATGGACCTGTTTCTGTATATAGGTCCATGGCGGTAAAAGGGGCTTAGCGGACGTGGTGAACTCGAGTGCCTGTTGTCGCACAGCCCACACCGCATTAGTCGCTTCATCGACGCACGCACAACAGTCGCGTTAGTCATTCCAGAGTGTGTCGTGAGCCGGTTTGGCCTAGCGGTAAGGCGTCAGTGTGTCGTGAGCCGGTTTGGCCTAGCGGTATGGCGTAAGTGTGTCGTGAGCCGGTTTGGCCTAGCGGTAAGGCGTCATGTGTCGTGAGCCGGTTTGGCCTAGCGGTAAGGCGTCAGTGTGTCGTGAGCCGGTTTGGCCTAGCGGTAAGGCGTAGTGTGTCGTGAGCCGGTTTGGCCTAGCGGTAAGGCGTAAGTGTGTCGTGAGCCGGTTTGGCCTAGCGGACGTAAGTGTGTCGTGAGCCGGTTTGGCCTAGCGGTAAGGCGTAAGTGTGTCGTGAGCCGGTTTGCCTAGCGGTAGGCGTAAGTGTGTCGTGAGCCGGTTTGGCCCAGCGGTAAGGCGTAAGTGTGTCGTGAGCCGGTTTGGCCCAGCGGTAAGGCGTAAGTGTGTCGTGAGCCGGTTTGGCCCAGCGGTAAGGCGTAAGTGTGTCGTGAGCCGGTTTGGCCTAGCGGTAAGGCGTAAAGTGTGTCGTGGGCCGGTTTGGCCTAGCGGTAAGGCGTAAGTGTGTCGTGGGCCGGTTTGGCCTAGCGGTAAGGCGTAAGTTGTCGTGAGCCGGTTTGGCCTAGCGGTAAGGCGTAAGTGTGTCGTGAGCCGGTTTGGCCTAGCGGTATGGCGTAAGTGTGTCGTGAGCCGGTTTGGCCCAGCGGTAAGGCGTAAGTGTGTCGTGAGCCGGTTTGGCCTAGCGGTAAGGCGTAAGTGTGTCGTGAGCCGGTTTGGCCTAGCGGTAAGGCGTAAGTGTGTCGTGAGCCGGTTTGGCCTAGCGGTAAGGCGTAAGTGTGTCGTGGGCCGGTTTGGCCTAGCGGTAAGGCGTAAGTGTGTCGTGGGCCGGTTTGGCCTTACCGCTAGGCCAAACCGGCTCACGACACACTGGTAAACGGAAGGACCTCGGTTCGAAATTTCCATGACTCAATGGTAAGGAACGCTACTGCTCCTCAGACCGTCTTATCTTATTGTTTCTCGTCAAGGCAGGGAAAATGAGACAGATAACCGACTGATTCGGAATAGTTGCGGCACATAGTTGTATGTGTAGGTGGAGATGAGCCCTCAAATCATTGGCGGGAGATGCCACAAGTATGATTTTCTGTCGCGACAAAAAGTTTTGTCACGACAAACACGTGTTTGTCGCGACAAAAGTAAGCTTGCAAAATTATGTTTGTCGCGGCAAATATTGGTTGCGACAAAAATATGTTTGTCGCTACAAAAGTTTTGTCGCAACAAGCATGCTTTTGTCGCGACAAAAGACGCTTCGTAATGGCAACTATAGCACTATTCTCTGCTTCCGAGCAGACCCACTGCGCTCTAGTCGTATGCGACTCTAAATGGATGACTGTCGCTTTACACAATGAGCTTTTGAATATCGCCGAGAAAAAAGAAAAACAAGTCATACCCAAGAATATGCATGTTCTCAGCGCACGGGTTGGTGAAAAAAAAAACAAAAAACAACACACCCTCAAAGAACAACAAAAGGAAAACACACACACGTATACCGCAAGAAACACAATGAGTTATAAAGCAAGCACACATATGCAAACACGCACGCACACACACACACACACACACACACACACACACACACACACACACACACACACACACACACACACACACACACACACACACGCGCGCGCGGCGCGCACACACACCGAGAGAGAGAGAGAGAGAGAGAGAGAGAGAGAGAGAGAGAGAGAGAGAGAGAGAGAGAGAGAGAGAGAGAGACAGAGACAGACAGACAGACAGACAGACAGACAGACAGACAGACAGACAGACAGACAGACAGACAGACGGACGGACGGACAGAGACAGAGACAGACAAACAGAGACAGAGAGCTCGGAATTACGAGCTACGCTGTCTTGAGAGTAGACCGGAAAGAATGAACAGCGGAGCATGTCGGTCCCTAATAACAGACACTGTCTATATAATGTCAGTCTTGGCAATGTACCGTCAAGACTGATGTATGTAACAACAGTACGCAAACTAGCATAACCACCCACTGTACACCCGCCGCCGGCGAAGGGGCCTGACGAAAGGTAAAGGTCATCCAAACTATACAGCACCGTCGTATCGAATTTTACCGCTGTCAGACACGCCACCAAATGTTGGAAGATAATATGTATAGGTTACTCCCCAAAATATACTACACTGACGCACAGCGGTGTTGACCTTTTGGCTACCGCCGGCAGGACAACGAGAAGGACCGGAACTGAGTCACAGGAGAGTTCATGGCTGTGGCTATTTCTGTTTAAAGCAATACAGTATAATAAAATCATGTCCTCTCTTCATACTGCCGTGAAGATTACTGAAAGCCACTTGCTGGTTTACGGTGAAGAGTCTGTAAACACACACACATACACGCGCGCGCGCGCGCGCAACACACACACACACACACACACACACACACGCACGCATGCACACATGCACGCACGCACGCATGCACAACACGACACACACACACACACACACACACACACCACACACACACCACACACACACACATGCTATGCACAACACACACACACACACACACACCACACACACACACACACACACACACACAACACACTTGCCATACACACACACACACACACACACACACACACACACACACACACACACACACGTGTTGCACAACACACACTGTGACACACACGCACGCACGCACGCACGCACGCACGCACACACACACACACACACAGGCACGCGTCAACGACTGTAAGTGGAGGACCACAGACCCACACGTTTTGTCGGCTATCTCAGTGGCACGTGACTCGAGCGGAACGAAAGGGCATGCACGTGGAGCTCCAGTCACGTGCTCGAACAAGGAACACCGGCTGGCTTGACCCAAGGCTAGTACTTGATCCCTTTGCACTGACCACCCCCCCCCCCCTCCCCCTCCCCGCCCCACCCTCCCCCTTAAACAAATGTTTGGATACGTTCACTTACGCGGCTGCAAGGTCGCCTGGAGTCGCGGCGGTAGGGGCGGGGCGTGGGGGTAGGGAGGGACGGATACACCTGATCCGATGCAGCTGCTCCTTTTCGCCGGAGGGGCTAAGCTCTTTTGCGACTCATTCAAATCTTAACTGTCATGTCATTAAGCAGTTGCTTTTATTGATTAATTATTAGGATTAGGATTTAATCTCTCGCTTGCTGGGGCTTTCCGCCGTTCTTCTAGCTGGACTACACTTCGTTGTTAAACTGAATGGCCGACCCGGCTGAAATGGACTGAACGGCGGTTTTACGTAATTGGCCTACAACCCACCGTTCGGGGCAAAACTTTATCAGCGGTTTTTAGTTGTTGTTTTTATTTGATTTTTATTGTTTTGTTGTTGTTGTTGTTTTTATATCAGTTCCGGCTGGGCCGTGGTGGAATGTGTCTCTTGAGGCTGAATAATATTTAAAAAAAAATAAAAAAAAATCTCTCTCGCCAATGTTATTGTGTGTGTGTGTGTGTGTGTGTGTGTGTGTGTGTGTGTGTGTGTGTGTGTGTGTGTGTGTGTGTGTGTGTGTGTGTGTGTTTGTGCTTTTGTCCGTCTGTGTGAACCGCCCTGACACAATGGGGCAAAGGTAGGGGTTGTTCGTGTGTGTGCGTGCGTGCGTGCGTGCGTGCGTGCGCGCGCGTGTGAGTGTGTATGTGTGTGCGTGCGTGTGAATGTGTGTATGTGTGTGCGTACGTGCGTGTAAGTGTGTGTGTGTGTGTGTGTGTGTGTGTGTGTGTGTGTGTGTGTGTGTGTGTGTGTGTGTGTGTGTGTGTGTGTGTGTGTGTGTGTGTGTGTGTGTGTGTGTGTGTGTGTGTGTGGTTGTGTACGTGTCTATTACTGCTAAATAAAATAAAATCTCTCTCTCTCTCTCCAATGTTATTGTGTGTGTGTGTGTGTGTGTGTGTGTGTGTGTGTGTGTGTGTGTGTGTGTGTGTGTGTGTGTGTGTGTGTGTGTGTGTGTGCGTGCGTGCGTGCGTGCGCGCGCGCGTGCGTGTGAGTGTGTATGTGTGTGCGTGCGTGCGTGTGAATGTGTGTATGTGTGTGCGTACGTGCGTGTAAGTGTGTACGTGTGTGTGTGTGCGTGGTTGTGTACGTGTCTATTACTGCCGGACTCAGTTAAGCTGCAACGTTATGACAAATGTATCCTACATACCTTTTTATTTACAAGAAACCATCGTGTCCCGCTAACCGTCGCTAACGGAAGAGGGTTCTAAATTGAAAATAAAACCGACGGAACCCTTATATAGCAAATTACCGGATTTTTTGTTTCTCTTGTTGTGGCGTGTTGGACAATTAAAACATGTCTATTTGGACATGAGCACGGTTCAATCGTCTGCGCGTTTACTCGCTTGTTTGTGGGGTTGCCATAGGCGTCAACTCTCTCTCTCTCTCTCTCTCTCTCTCTCTCTCTCTCTCTCTCTCTCTCTCTCTCTCTCTCTCTCTCTCTCTCTCTCTCTCTCTCTCTCTCTCTCTCTCTCTCTCTCTCAGCTAGCTATAAAACCAGTCACACGCCTGCATGCGCCCATTATACGAGTTTTGATCAGTACTGGGTAATGATTATACTTCGATTGTCCTGTCACCGTCACGGACAGGAATGACACGGGGTGCCACCAGTCGATAACTCTAAACAAATTATTGCAAGGAGCCAGGCAAGCGAAGAAACTGACGTCACTCGTTTGCCAGCCGTGACACTACAATTGCCCAACCGCGGCTGACTCAGAGCCGGTTTGGCCTAGCGGTAAGGCGTTAGGTTAGTAAGCGGAAGGACCTCGGTTCGATACCGCTTCGGCTCTCCTTTCTCTTCAAAAAGGTTGTGGTTTGTGGACACTGTCTTGTGACTTTGTCCATCACTTCCTACTGAAACATTAAAATGGCTCTCATCGCTGCCCATCTTAATGCAGAAGTCATTCTGGTGGTGACAGTGTAGCGATAGGTATATAATCTCCTCTCCCCCCACCTCCATACCCCCTTCCCCCCCTTCTCCCCGTCCCTAATAAGCCGTACGGTTTCTGTGGACGTTAAGCACCATGTTTACTTACTGACTCAGAGAACAGTGAGACGGTCCATGGCCATACATAT
Source organism: Alviniconcha marisindica (assembly GCA_018857735.1). Classification (NCBI taxonomy): domain Eukaryota; kingdom Metazoa; phylum Mollusca; class Gastropoda; family Provannidae; genus Alviniconcha; species Alviniconcha marisindica. The sequence continues at coordinate 1,079,644 of JABMCL010001223.1, read as the reverse complement.
AGGTCCATGACCTTTAAGTAGGTCCATGGTTTGGCTTAACGCTAAGGCGTTAGGCTGGTAAGCGAAAGGGCCCCGGCTCGATTCCGCTTCGGCCCTCCTTTCTCTTCAAAAAGGGTTGCGGTTTGTGGACACTGTCTTGTGACTTTGTCCCTCACAATTAACGAAATATTAAAATGGATCTCATCGCTGCTCACCTTAATGCAGGAGCCATTCTGGTGGTGACAGTGTAGCGACTGCTATATAACCTCTCTCTCCCCCCCCCCTCCCCCATACCCCCTTCTCCCCGTCCCTAATAAGCCTTATGGTTCCTGTGGACGTCAAAGCACCATGTTTACTTACGGACTCAGAGAACTGCGAGACTGACAAGAAATCCACGTGTGTGAACGAAGACGATAAAGCGTATCATTGGCGGGAGCTGCCACAAGTATCATTTTGTCGCGACAAAAGTTTTGTCGTGACAAAAATATTTTGTCTCGGCAAGCATACTTTTTGTCGCGACAAACACGTATTGGTCGCGACAAAAGTGCAAAAATGATACTTGTGACAGCTCCCGCCAGTGATAAAAGCGTTAGTATGTGATCGATGAACAAATACACCTGCCATGCATACTTATAACTTGACAGGAATAAACTCTCTAGTTCGGCCGTGTCGGCTACAACAGATTGCATCAGTCACTATACATAGATCGTGTAGGCTAGCCGTGAACAGTTGATCGTTGGTATACAGAAAGCAGTGAGTTCAAGACACTCACTATAAATATATCCTGTAGGTTAATGGTGAACAGTTGATCGTTGGTATACACAGCAGGCAGTGAGTTCAAGACACTCACTATAAATATATCCTGGAGGCTAGTGGTGAACAGTTGATCGTAGGTATACACAGCAGGCGGCAGTGAGTTCAAGACACTCACTATAACTATATCCTGTAGGCTAGTGGTGAACAGTTGATCGTTGGTATACCCAGCAGGCAGCGAGTTCAAGACATTAGGGCCAAGAATGTGAGTGAACGCTGACCAAACGTTTTGAGATTGTTTTGATCGTATCTTGAGAAGCTTTTCGCGAGAGGATATCAGAGAACGAGGTGTCTGATAGATACTAAGAGACGCGGACAGATACTGAAGGGAGTGATCTTCAAAGTGGCGGTATGCAAAGGTGGCAATCTTGTATTGAATTTGGAATTTCACCGGAAGCCAGTGCAGTTCTTTCAGCAACAGAGTAACATGCTCTCGCTTAAATTTACGGATGAAAAGTATAGCAGCGCAGTTCTGGACATTCTGCAAGCTTGCAGTCTGATAGGCGGCTAGCCCTACCGGAATGGAATTGCAGTAGTCCAGCCGCGAAGTTATCATGGAGGAAACTAAACTGGCGGTTGAGTCATTTACGAGACAGGTTAGAGCGGATTAATCTTTTCTCAATGTACCCACACCTTCAGTACAATACTGTGCTATTTTAAGGTCTTTTCCAATGTACCCTACACCCTAAGTACAGTACTGTGATATTTCAAGGTCTTTTCCAATGTACCCCACACCCTAAGTACAGTACTGTGATATTTCAAGGTCTTCTTTTCCAATGTACCCCACACCTTCAGCACAATACTGTAATATTTTAAGGTCTTTTCCAATGTACCCCACACCTTCGGCGCAATACTGTGTCATTTTAAGTTTTTTTCCCCAATGTACCCACACCTTTAGTACAATACTGTGCTATTTTAAGGTCTTTTCCAGTGTACCCCACAACTTCAGTACAATAATGTGCTATTTAAAAAAAAATCTCAATGTACCCACACCTTCAGCACAATACTGTAATATTTTAAGGTCTTTTCCAATGTACCCCACACCTTCAGCGCAATACTGTGTCATTTAAAAAAAAAATCCCCAATGTACCCACACCTTTAGTACAATACTGTGCTATTTTAAGGTCTTTTCCAGTGTACCCCACAACTTCAGTACAATAATGTGCTATTTAAAAAAATTCTCAATGTACCCACACCTTCAGTACAATACTGTGCTATTTTAAGGTCTTTTCCAGTGTACCCCACAACTTCAGTACAATAATGTGCTATTTTAAGGTCTTTTCCAATGTACCCCACACCTTTAGTACAATACTGTGTCATTTTAAGTTTTTTTTCTCCCAATGTACCCACAC
>JABMCL010001223.1:1007500-1072500 GCA_018857735.1 Alviniconcha marisindica | reverse complement strand
ACGTCCTGACGAGACGTTCCGACTGCCTGGGTCAAGTGCACTCAGTCGGTGTGCTGGGTGCGGCGCGGTCGGTCAGTGTTGGTTACATAGTTTGTTTACGTGAGCAAAAAAGTACGTCTCCGGACACCATTTGCCTCTTGTTTTTGAAGTTTTTGGCTGCGCTCTCTGTCTCTCTCTCTCTCTGTCTCTCTCTCTCTCTCTCCCCCTCTCTCTCTCCCTCTCTGTCTCTCTCCCTCTTTCTCTCCCTCTCTGTCTCCCTGTCTCCCTCTCTGTCTCCCTCTCTGTCTCTCTCCCTCCCTCTCTCCCTCTCTCTCTCTGTCTCTCTCTCTCTCTCTGCCTCTGTGTATCAGTCTGTCTGTCTGTCTCTGTCTGTCTCTGTCCCTCACTGTCTGTCTCTGTCTCTTACTCTCTCTCTCTCTCTCTCTCTCTCTCTCTCGCTCGCTCCCCCCACCCCCAATCTCCGCCTCAGTCTCCGTCCAACAGAGAAGCCGCGGGTGGAGCGGGAAGAGGCCGAAGTTTCGTACGAGTTGTGAGCTTTCGATCCTTTGCGGCAGCGAGGTGGTGAAAGCAAGTAAACACGGTGCTTGATAAGGTCCACAGAAACCAGAAAGCTTATTAGGGACGGGGCGGAGGAGGAGAGGAAGGGGGTGTGGAGGTGGGGGGAAAGGAAGGAGATCATGTACCTATCCGGCGCTACACCGCCAGAATCTGATGACTCCTGCGTTAAGACGGGCAGCGATGAGAGCCATTTTAGTGTTTCATAATTGTGAGGGACAAAGTCACGCGACAGTGTCCACGAACCATAACCTTTTCGAAGAGAGAGGAGAGCCGAAGCGGAGTCGAACCGAGGTCCTTCCGCTTACCAGCTTAACGCCTTACCGCTAGGCCAAACCAGGACCTATATCTAGATATCTAGAAGCCACATGTAAGTAAGTAAACATGATGCTTAACGTCCACAGAAACCATAAGGCTTATTAGGGACGGGGAGAATGGAGGGTATGGGGGTATGGAGGTGGGGGAAGAGGGAGAGTATATACCTATCGCTACACTGCCACCACCAGAATGACCTGCATTAAGATGTTCCATTAATTGTGATAGACAAAGTCACAAGACCGTGTCCACAAACCACAACTTTTGAAGAGAAAGGAGAGCCAAAGCGGTTTCGAACCGAGGTCCTTCCGCTTACCAGCCTAACGCCTTACCGCTAGGCCAAACCGGCTCACGCAGAGGTAGCCTGTGTCTGCCACCTACATTATTATTATTATTATTATGCATCTGTTGGGGGCGGGGGCTGGGGTGGGGGGTGGGGGGGCGGGGGGGGGGGGGGGCGGTTAATTAATCAACGTTTGAAGCTTGTGTTGCAGCAATACAACAACATGATATCGTCTTTAGTTTGTATCACGCACAGCAATATGACTTGAGTGAAAGAAAAAAACCAAAAGCTATCACTGACAATGAATCTGTCACGACGTCACGAGACGTTCCGACTGTCTGGGTCAAGTGCACTCAGTCGGTGTGGTGAGTGCGGTGCGGTCGGTTGCCGTTACATAGTTTGTTTACGTGAGCAAGAGTACGTCTCCAGACATCATTTGCTTCTTGTTTTTGAAGTTTTTGGCTGCGCTCTCTCTCTCTCTCTCTGTCTCCCTGTCTCCCTCTCTTCTCTCTCTCTCCCCCTGTGTGTGTGTGTGTGTGTGTGTGTGTGTGTGTGTGTGTGTGTGTGTGTGTGTGTGTGTGTGTGTGTGTGTGTGTGTGTTCTCTCTCTCTCTCTCTAAGTAAGTAAACATGGTGCTTAACGTCCACATAAACGTACGGCTTATTAGGGACGGGGAGAATGGGGGGAAGGGGGTATGGAGGTGGGGGAAGAGGGAGAGTATATACCTATCGCTACACTGCCACCACCAGAATGACCTGCATTAAGATGGGCAGCGATGAGAGCCATTTTATTGTTTCATTAATTGTGAGGGACAAAGTCACAAGACCGTGTCCACAAACCACAACAACTTTTGAAGAGAAAGGAGAGCCAAAGCGGTATCGAACCGAGGTCCTTCCGCTTACCAGCTTAACGCCTTACCGCTAGGCCAAACCATGGACCTCTGTTGTATCTAGAATGCGATATGGGTCCATGGCCAAATCGGCTCACACGCGAGGTGGTGGTGGGAGTTCCCCGTCACGCAACCTCTGACCCGTTCGAGCGCAGCTGCGCTCTGCCGAACGACCAACACTGAACGAAGCCACGCTGTTTTGTCGTTCAAACCAGCGGTTCAGTGAAAGAGGCTTCTGCAACATGCAAAATATCAGGTTTCAAAAGAGGAAAAATGCACATTTTTCCCTCAGAAATCTGATATCTCGCATGTTGCAATGTTGAGCACTTGTATGGTTGACTTTATCACACCTACTGTTCATAGTTCAGGAGCTGTGTGAGAGTCGAGGTGGCCGTCCTGGGCTGTCCGTCCTAACTGACGAGCCTTCTGGTTTCCGTGGACGTAAAGAATTATTGAACCGTGCTTCGGCATTGGTCACAACTTGTCCCTAATATGTCAGCTGACGTCTGAGGACATTAAGCATCACTTCATCATCATCACCTACTGTTAGTACCCTGGATCTATAATCTATATAGGTCCATGGTTAGTACCATACGGCTTCAGAGTTCAGGAGCTGCCGGTGTGGAAGTCGGGGTGGCCGTCCTGGCCCAGTGCTTTCCGTTCTAACGAGCCTTACGGTTTCTGCGGACGTAAAGCAACACTGAACCGTGCTTCGGCACTGGTCACAGTTTGTCCCTAATATGTCAACCGACATCCGAGGACATGATAGCTCTGATATGATGTTTTCTTCTTCTTTGTCTGCCTTCACCATCCGTGACCGAAAGCGATCGAAGCCCGTGCTTTGGTCAGCACCGTGGTGGCAGTTCAGGCAGCGACAGAAACACACACTCGCACACGCCATGCCGCAGCGGAGGATAACAGTCAGTGCACGAGCGCGTCAGTCCGAACTGTGACCTTTTTTTGCCATACAAATTCCGAGAATAAAAGTAATTCCAAGTTTTGTATGCAGATTTCAGTGTTTCTTTCTTAGTGTGGGGATGGACAAAGGGGATCTGAGTGGTGAAGGGAGTTTAGGTAGGATGTGTATGTGTGTGTGTGTGTGTGTGTGTGTGTGTGTGTGTGTGTGTGTGTGTGTGTGTGTGTGTGTGTATGTGTGTGTGTGTGTGTGTGTGTGTGTGTGTGTGTGTGTGTGTGTGTGTGTGTGTGTGTGTGTGAGCGCGCGGGAGCGCCGCGTGTGTGTTTAAAAAAAAAAAAAAAATCCATTCCAATTGGATAGGGTCACTCAATGAACAATATATTATTCAGTCAATGTTTGCGCCTTAGTAAGTAAACATGGTGCTTAACGTCCACAGAAACCGTAAGGCTTATTAGGGACGGGGAGAAGGGGGAAAGTAGGTATGGAGGTGGGGAAAGAGGGAGACTATATACATATCGCTACACTGTCACCACCAGAATGACTCCTGCATTAAGATGGGCAGCGATGAGAGCCATTTTAATGTTTCATTAATTGTGGGGACAAAGTCACAAGACAGTGTCCACAGACCACAACTTTGGAAGAGAAAGGAGAGCCGAAGCAGACTCGAACCGAGGTCCCTCTGCTTACCAGCCTAACGCCTTACCGCTAGGCCAAACCGGCTCACATAATTATCTGCGCGTTTGGTTCAGTTCCCGTTTTATTCTCAGTGGGGGCGTGTTTGCTAAATAGTGTGCGGCTGTACACAGTGTATCAGTCTGTTCAACCTCAAACTAGCCTAGTTTAGATCAAACTTACACATCTTGAGTATAATTTTTTTTATGTGTAAGTCCTGTCTATTCTTATCAGCGGAACAGTGCATGAAAACACGACTGACAAAACGGTCGGCGTGTCTCCGTCTCTTTATCTTGACTGGTGAATTCCAGTGATCCCGTCAGTGTCAGTTAACATCCCGTTCTGTCAAAACACGAGTAGTTTCTCCAAGTAAAGGCCGGCCTTTCGCAACTGGTAAAAAGAGATCAAAACAAAAAACTTAAAACGTCAAGCTCGGGAGCTTTCTTTCTTGGTGCTTTACGTCCACGGAGGCGAGATGGCCTATTAGGGACGGGGACAGAGTGGGAAGGGGACGACAGAGTGAAGGCTCGACCGCGGAAACCGCCCGAAAAAGACAGGAGAGACCGTGGACCGCCGCCAGAACAATGGAAGTGTTAGGGCGGTGTCCCTCGCCATTGCCCAGCGACTTATGCACTGCGCAATTGCTGTTTCAACTGCTGTGTTTGGGCAGAGTCACAAAGACAATGTCCGTTGCACTGCTGTTGACGAACAACTTGGACAACTCAAGCAAAAGGAAGTCCAACTTTCTTAGCCCAGCTCCACCTCCCTACTCATGATCTCTTCTGGGCTAAGTTGAGGGTCCAGCTCCACCTCCCTCCTCTAAGATCTCTTGATCTTTTGATCTCGCCTGGTAGCTCGGGAGCTGTTCGTTGGAACCTTAAATAAATAAGCGTTCGTTTGAACCTTTTTTGTGTTTGGATCTTGTTTTAGAACGCTAGCAGTCCTTCTGTTTCTTCTTCTTCTTCTTCTTCTTCTTTTTCTTCTTTTTCTCAGGAGCTGTGTCAAAGTCTCAGGAGCTGTGTCAAAGTCTCAGGAGCTGTGTCAAAGTCTCAGGAGCTGTGTCAAAGTCTCAGGAGCTGTGTCAAAGTCTCAGGAGCTGTGTCAAAGTCGAGGTGGCCGTCTTCGGCTCCCCGTCCTTAATAAGCCTTATGAAACTGTGGACGCCGTAAAGCAACGCTGAACCGAACTTAAAACGATGCGAGTCGGCTTTCACACCCGCCACAGTTGTGGAATCATGCATCCAGTCCCGTATACCTGACTGAAACTAAGCTGAGATCAACTGAATTAATAATAATAATGTCTGTCTGTATAGTGTGTGTGTGCGTGTGTGTGTGTGTGTGTGTGTGTGTGTGTGTGTGTGTGTGTGTGTGTGTGTGTGTGTGTGTGTGTGTGTGTGTGTGTGTGTGTGTGTGTGTGTGTGTCAGTGTGTGTGTGTGTGTGTCAGTGTGTGTGTGTGTTGTGTGTGTGTGTGTGTGTGTGTGTGTGTGTGTCGTGTGTGTGTGTGTGTGTGTGTGTGTGTGTGTGTGTGTGTGTGTGTGTGCATCTTTTGCATAGTTACGCTATTATGTGTTAGCTTAGATATATATATATATTATTGCTGATAACATTTCCATCTCGATGTACATTATGTGTGTTATACTATCCTTGTTCAGCGCTTTGAGCCGCAGGGTAGGCGCTTTACGAATTTCCATTATTATTATTAAGGGAATTAAGGTACCTTCTGCGGCGTACGCGAGCTTGGATGACAGTCGTGGTCTTCAAAAGGTCCTCCATCTTGCTCACTTGATTTTACTATGCAATTGTATTGAATTAAGGCTGAGCATTTAAAAACAAATTTGGCGATTTCAAGCTTGTATCGGAAGCTTCCTCCTCAGTCTTGGACGTGGTTGAAATTGCCGCTGACTCAGTCAAAGCTTGTTCTTAAGTCAGTCATCACTACGTGTTAAGACCACAGACACTGGCTGTGAAAACGCAACCGCGGATATAGTAAGAAATACGCTCCAAAAAAAATTCTCAAAAATTCATGGACACGATAAGTCACTAGTCGGAGAATGCTCGGCCCGAGTAATGTTTGACGTCATTGTCAGTGTAATTGTCAGTGTAATTGTCAGTGTATTCCGCAACTTACTCTTTCAGCAGCTGCCGGGTGCGGAACGGCGGAGTAACTTTCCGACAGTGACACAGTTCGAAGGAGCAGCTGTTGAGGAACAACTCAGAAACAATAAAGAATGACAAGCCATCTAGCTATGAGAGCCCAGCTCCACCTCCCTCCCTGTTAACAACGCGTCAGAAACGTCAAATATTAAGCTCGCCATCCGTCCAGTTATTGGACGGTAACAAGCAAATATATGAAGTTAGTGACTGAACGCAAACTTTTAAGTGTCATTATCGATAACAATCTCACATGGGGCCCACAATACGTGATCTATGCAAATCAATAGCGAAAAGGGTTTATCAATCAGCAGATCAGTCTCTTTCATTTTGTTTTCTCCTCATAAATGTAGTGTATTTGATTATGAATATTCTTCTCTCTCTCTCTCTCTCTCTCTCTCTCTCTCTCTCTCTCTCTCTCTCTCTCTCTCCTCTCTCTCTCTCTCTCTCTCTCTCTCTCTCTCTCTCGATTTAAAAAAAACAAAACTTTTCACTTATGTTAAGGTGTACTATTGTTTTCTTATGCTTCGTCCCCCCCCCCCCCCCATCCCCCTCCAACCCCTTCCGCTTATTTGCTGTGACCTGAACCGTATATACGTCTGAGTGTGAGCGTGAGTGTGTGGAGAAAAAAAAAGGAGAAAAAAGTTTAATATGTGTGTGTGTGTGTGTGTGTGTGTGTGTGTGTGTGTGTGTGTGTGTGTGTGTGTGTGTGTGTGTGTCTGTGTGTGTGTGTGTGTGTGTGTGTGTGTGTGTGTGTGTGTGTGTGTTCAATCATCTCTCTCTCTCTCTCTCTAGTTCCCGCGTCTGTTCAGTGTAATCAAACTTGAAAAAAGTTAATGAGAAACTTAGAAAAGCCTAGACATGTTTTAAGCTTTTTGTTCATCCTTCTCATCTCTCAGCCTGGGCACTGTGGCTTTAAATAAGTAAGTAAAAAAAACATGTTGTTTAAGTTAAGTTCCTCCCCGTGGTGGCTTATTAGGGAGGGGGGGGCGGGTGGGGGGGGGGGGGGGGGGGGGGGGAGGGAGTGGCTGATTTTGGACAGGGGGGGGGGGGGGGGGGGAGGGGGTTTTTTTTTTTTTTTCCCTGGGTGGGGGGGGGGGGGGGGGAGGGGGGGGGGGGCAGAGGAGGGCTCATGGGGGGGGGGAGGGTGGTGGTGGGGGGGGGGGGGGGGGAGTGGCTGGGGGAGCTGGGGGGGGGGGGGGAGGGGAGGGGGGGCAGATGAGTTCCCCGGGGTGGGGAAATGGTGGGGGTGGGGGGGGGGGGGGGAGTGGGTCAACCCTGAGCTGGGGGGGGGGGGGGGGGGGAGGGGGGGGTAGTTCCGCGTCGTCAGTGCAACTGGATGGGAACTTGGAAGTGTGTTTTGGGGCCGGGTGGGCACTGGGAGTGAAATAAATTCACTGAATTGAGCTGGGGGGGGGGGCGGGGAGGGGAGGGAGGTGGGGGCAAGTAGAGTGGCTGAGGAGAGTGGGAAGTGGTGGTGGGGGGGGGGGGGGGGAGGGGCTATCCAATGTAGTAAATGCGCGCTCGACCGATTGAGCTCCGACCGTTCGAGGAGGCTACTGAGGAAGCCGTGGACCACCGCCAGCGGGGACCTCGCCGTTGTTTAGTAACTAGTGTACTGCGAAGGATGAGTAACTTTTACTTCTCACTTTTACGCATAATTTATGTGATGATGTATGCGAGGCATGAGTGTGGATATATAGTGATTTCAAGTTCCTTCAGTTTAGCCTGGATGTGGGTTTTTTTTTTTAGAAGACGTGATCCGCAGGAGAGAGAGGAAAAGAGAGAGAGAGAGGAGAGAAGAGAGAGAGAGAGAGAGAGAGAGGAGAAGAGAGGGAAAAGAGAGGAGAGGAGAGAAGAGAGGAGAGAACTCGAAAACTTTATTTTCAAGGATTGTAGTTTAGGTTCATTTAGACCCGTTAAAACTAGTCCTTCAAAAGAATGAGAGAGAGAGGGGAGAGAGAGAGAGAGAGGGGAGAGAGAGAGAGAGAGAGGGGAGAGAGGGGAGAGGGGAAGAGAGAGAGAGAGAGAGAGAGAGTTACTTAAGATTAACTTGTTAAGGGTGTGACAACTAGTATGTGTGAACGATACAGGTACCATTGTCACTGTGATTGCAACATCACACGTTCCGGCTTACTGTTTATTCACTTGATTTTTTATTCTGATTATTCGAGTGAAACTGTATAGTATTTAATTACATATTTATGTACTTGTTATTATTTGTCAAGGGCAGACAACTGAATTTCCTTTTTAAGGATTAATGAAGTGTTATTGCGTTGTACTGCGCCTTCGATTGCTGTTTCAACTGCTGTGCGGAGCAGTGTCTCAAGGACAATATGTCCGGCGTAGCACTGCTGTTGAGGAACAACTGAAGCAAAAGACAAGCCCAACTTTCTGAGCCCAGCTCCATCTCCTTGATCAGTTGATCTCTCCTGGGCTCTCTTGAGGGTCCATCACCACCTCCCTCCCCTTGACCTCGCAAATGAAAGTTTAACTTCTTCCGGTGAGAGTCCAGCTCACCTCCCTCCACTTGATCTCGCCTGGAGGCATTTTGTGTTATCTTTCTATATATATCCACGCTTGTCAAAGTGTCGGTTTCTTTGCGGTTAAAAAAAAATTAATGCATTAATAATGAACCGAGTCAGGCTACACGTCTTCCCGCTTTGGTGTTCGGGTCGTCAATGATTCCACTAGCTAAATATTTTTGTCCACGCGAGTTGTGCATGGGTCAAAAGAGGGCGGCAGCATTTTGACCAATCAAGTACAAGGTTACTGACACCCTTTGTACTGATTGGCTGAATGTTGGTGTGTGACCCGTCAGAGCAGCACATTGACTGGTGTGTCACGCAGTTTGTTTTTAGAAAGCAAAGTGAAAAGTCTACATGGAATCGAAGAGAGATGTAATTCACATCGTTGCTGGGGGGTAAGTAGCATAAAGCAACTAAAATCAGAGTAGTGTTTTGTACATTAGGTACCGAGTGAATAGATGCCAAGTGTAAAATGGCATAAAGTGGCAGATGTAGTGTTTCTGAGTCTTATTCTGCAGTCAAAAGTTCGTCTGCTTTGGTTGTGATGGCTGCCTATCAGACGCAGACAGTTGGGGTTTCTTGTTCTTTCTGTCTCTGTTGTGCATTTTAGATTTGTGTTTAAATTGAAGACTTATTTTGGTCTCGGTGTAGGTGGTTATAATGCATTGTTTTTTGGACAAGACATTTTCTGAGGAGAACGCAACTCGATCATGAACCCCAAGGACAAGGGCTTCGTTCTTCGACAAGCTGCGGAGTGTTATTCTGTTTTTGGGTCTTGTTTGTTTACTCAGATGCTGAGTCTGTCGCGTGCATATATATGCATCTGCTTGTGCAGCCCCAACCACACAAAAGCACTTGATGATGCCGTAGCTTTATCATAACCATAGCTGTTAAGTTTACATACTTTCCACTGTTGCTGTCAGCGTTCTGTTGGATACTACTGCTAGTCGACACACTCCCCGAAGTAGGTCAAACGTGTGGTGGTCCTCTGCCTCGTGGGCAGCTCTCACGTGTATAGACCATTCGCACAAGCGAGGCTTGAGTTTGGTACGAGTATCGCCCCTTACCGACTGGTACGTCTCACGCAATGAACATTAATTTTTAGATTTAAAAGTATGGGCGAAGAAAAATGGACAGCTGGTCAGGAGCACAAAGGCAGAGCTTGTCCGTTGTAATCTATCATACTTTATTTTCCCACAATGAGGAGCAGTTTCATTAAACGGGTTTCAAAAAAGAGAAATACTGAAGAGAGAACTCGAACTTGAAAACTTTATTTTACAAGGATTGTAGTTTAGGTTCAGTCAAAAAGCTAACAACTAGTCCTTACTGATGAGTAAATATAAAATTACAGGCATCACTTAGAGGGAGAGAGATTGAGAGAGAGAGGGAAGAAGAAGAAAATAAAAGTAAATAATGGTTAATATTATATATATATATATCTATATCTATAAAAGGAAACCCAAAGAAAGAAAACGTAGAAGTAAATGTAAATAAAAATACTAATGAATAAAATAGAGAGAGAGAGAGTAAGAATAGACAATAGTATAAAGACAGGTCAGCAGGCATATTCACACTAAACACACAGGTAAACAGCTGCTGTACTCACACTAAACACACACAGAAACAGGCACAACTCATAATAGTTGTAGCAACAACCAAGTATTACAAATAAATGCAGCACTGAAGACCTTGCTGCCCCACCCTACCTAATGATACAATTTGATCAAATCAATTAACATCCCAGGTATAATTTAATAACTAAGACTGCATTTAAAACCATATGTTAATTTGTAAAATTAGCCACACACACACACACACACACACACACACACACACACACACACACACACACACACACACACACACACAAAGTGATATAGAAAATGAAGAGATTGAGCAAGAGGTTTAAAAATTAGTCTTTGAGCAGGTGTTTTATGAGGACAGTTTTAAAAGAGGAAGCAGAATCAGTTCAAGTCAGTCTCTTCATTTGCTTATTTAACAAAACTTTTCATAAATGGTAATAAAAATCAAGTAGACATTTAATGATTTATTCACAGTTACTTGTCAGTTAGTGTTATTTTCCTCTCAGAACACAGAAGCACACATATGAATGAAACTGAAAAGTAAATATCATTAACAAAATGTAAAACCACAAAACTACATCAATCACTGTGTGAGGACTGTTTTGTGATTTTTAAATATATATTTTTAAAGCACAATGCATGCATGCAGCTTGTATGTGTGTGTATGAGTATGTGTGTTGTTTTAATTGTTGTACTCTTAATCTGTGGCTGTATTTATTTATACATTGATTTTTAAAATAAGTAGAATGCATACATACTGGTTGTGTGTACATATGTGTGGGAGGGGGGAGGGGGGGTTGGGGAGGTGTTATGTGGGTGTGTAAGCGAGAGAAAGAGATACATGTATGGGTGTGCGTGTGTCTTAATAGCTGTATTTTTAATTTGTGTCTATTGTGTGTGTGTGTGTAATCAGTAGTTAATGCACAATGCCTACACTATTTGTTATAATTTATGTTTGTTTATTTTGCTTGTGGCCATAATTTGAATTTCCTGTGTTTACAGAGGACAGATGAATATTCTTGATTCTTAAAAAGCAGTATCTGTATAGATATAAATTGTATATTGCTGTAATGTACACTGTTGTGATTCAGACCTCTTTTAAGTTTAAAGAAATTTTGATAATTTGACTGATTTAAAAATTTTATTTTTAAAGAAATGAAGTGAGAAGCCAAAAGGTAAAACTCAGGCCACATTCCTTACACTAAGTTACTAAGTAGCAGTGGGTGTAATATGAAAAGCTATATTCTGAACTACTCCAGGCTTTTAGACAGAAAAAAATAATTAAATGTGGTGTTTGTCAGTGGAAAGCAAATGTCATCAACACCACTGTCTCACTCAAACCTTATATTTACAATCTGCCATATAAAGGCACAAACACACTCAAACACAGTTGGCATACATGCGCCAACAGGAGACCTTTGTTAGGAATGAAAAATTAAAGATTACAGAATAAGTTAAAGGCACACTGCTGATAGGGCTAGGATTAGGCCACATGTCTCATTGTAGTGTAGAAACAGTAATGATAGCACATAGGCTTGGTGATTTTGTTATGAATCCTCTTTAAATATATACACCCCCATCCCAATTTTTAAAAGCATCAGGATACTAAAAGAATTCTGTCCGAAATAAAGTAAATAAAATAGTATAAAACAAAGCTGTGTGGATTATAGTGGCAACCATGCTGTCACTTTTTTTTTAGATAAGCATATCCCAGTCTCCACTTGCGATTTATCAGCACACACACCCCTCCCCCCCACCCCCACCTTTTCCTCTTGTATAAGATCACATCAGCTAGTATCCCCAAGTCTTCACTTTCAATTTGTAAGCAACCCCCCCCTGAAATTATGGGAACAGTACATTGTTGGTGCAGAGGTCACACATTGGTCTCACACTACACTAGTTACAGAGGTTTGACTTTGAAAAAGGAAACTTCAAGTACAAATAATAGTGCTTCTGCACCATTCCGAAGGTGCATACAGATTACAGTGTGGTGTGCCACAGCTTCACCTCAGAGAAACCAATGTTAACCTAGTTTACCACTAAGATTAAGAAGAAGAGTGTGCCATGATCAGTGTACCTACAGTCAGAAATTGTGGGAACAGTACCTTGTTGGTGCAGAGGTCACACATTGGTCTCACACTACACTAGTTACAGAGGTTTGACTTTGAAAAAGGAAACTTCAAGTACAAACAATAGTGCTTCTGCACCATTCAGAAAGTGCATACAAATTACAAATTACAATGTGGTGTGCCACAGCTTCACATTAGAGAAACCAATGTTTACCACTAAGAAGAAGAGTGTGCCACAACTGTTTATGTTAAACACAAGTGAGTCAGCATGAGCTGGTGATGATCTTACTATGTACTGTGGCTGTGAAAGTGATAATAGGTTTTCACATTGAAATGCAAACTGGCATTTTTTTTATTGCTTTATACTACTACTACTACTACTACTACTACTACTACTACACTAGGGCTCTTGGATATTCCTTTCCTGTATATAGTGGTTGTATGATTTTAGTGTTATAACAGAAAGAAAGTAAACTGTGTATACTATAAGATATGAGTAAGAGTAGAAATGTCAACTAAAGAGCTTTTACTTTTAGCTTATGTATGCTATGTGGAATAATCTCCCAAACAGCACCAGAACTGTAAGACTTGCATTTCCTTCAGGTTAGCATTTGTCATATTACTGATGTAAGCAGAGTTTGTGATATGTTGGGTTTTATGCATAACTGTGGAATAGAACTTGTTTTAGATGGTATAGCTGTGGAAATAAATTGTCATGTTCTCCAGTGCAAATACCCAAAGTATGCCTTGTAACAATGGGCTTACTTTTCTTTACTGTGTGATTATAGTGTGAATATGATATTTATGTGCTTGCAGAGCTATACTGTTCTTCCTGCAGCTTCTCCCAGTTTAGTTATTATAACATTAGGTTTCCTCAGAACTTGTTCCTTTGGAAAAGTGCCTGTATTTCTACTTTTTGCTGTTGCCAGCGCTGGTGGGACGGCAGGAGCTGTGGTAACATGTCCGCTGGAAGTTGTCAAAACTCGTCTTCAGTCGTCCAGTGGAACCACTCTCGGTCGCCTGTACCTGAATCCAACACAGCTGCGCTTGCCCTTCCAGGCTTCGGTGGCACAGATTCACATCTGCACATCCTGCAGCTCAGACATTCCTGTCAACAGACCCCTGCCGGCAGTGTTGCATCATGGTGGGAGTAAAACTGCTGGCGTCATTTGCTGTCTCAGGTGGGTGCAAGAGTCACCTAGATGTTGTTGCCAGTTTGCTTTGTTGACTTGTGGGATCGTTGCAGTGTTAGCGTTTGGGCACATGGTGGATTGGTTGCGTTTTCGTTTTGCGAAGGTGTGTTACAGTTGATGATCTTGATCGTCATTATACTTGTAGACAGCTAATGAGACACCAGGAACATGATGATGTTATTTTGGGAGAGTATTTTTTTTGAAATCTTCTCTGCGCTCTGTCTGTCTCTCTGTAAGGATAATGAGCCTACACAAGCAACTGGAAAACAACAAAGGTTTGTTTATGAACAGGGTCCTTAACAATAACAGTGAGGCCCCAGAGCGTCCATATCTTATTTGTACATGTGTACACCTATTCCAAGTCCAACTCTAGGAACTATCACTATCGTCTTTGCCTAGGCCAAGGGTAGACAGGCGTGATCGCGTTCCAAACAAGCATGGCCTTCTCTGCTGCCTTTCTATCAATTTATGGAACAACTTACCACGTGACAGTCAGATCTTGTCATCCACTCAGCACCTTTGAGTGAAAACTTTGCAAGCACCTTGAAGTAATTACTTAGGATGGATTGTAACAGAAAACTGCTAGGGAGAGAGAGAGAGAGAGAGAGAGAGAGAGAGAGAGACTGTGAGTTTTTTGAGCGATTGGCATTAAAGTAACTGGTCATTTGAGACCTACTTTCTATGCCCAGTCCTCCCAGCTACTTGTGCGAGTGACCTTTTATTTTCATCTCCCTTATTGTTGTTTATAAGATAAGCATTGGTTTCTTCTGTTTTCTTCTCCATTACTAGTACTTACTAGTCATACAAATTTATCGGATATGCTGCTGCCTTATGTTCTGGTTGTATGCTCAATGCATGTCAGTATTTTTGATGAGTGAGGTGTGCATCTGGTGAACATGCTATGTTTTTGTGTGAAAGTTATTATGCACCATATATACATTTTCATGTTTAAAATTTCACTCACTTATTCAGGCTTATATAATGGTGCCCTGCTATTTTATTTTTACTCATCAGTAGTTTAGCAAGGACTAGTTGTTAGGTTTTTGACTGAACCTAAACTACAAATACAATTCTTGTAAAAAAACTATAAAAAAAACTTTCAAGTTTGAGTCTCTCTCAGTTACATGATTTTACCACCTGCTTCAGCTTCTTAATCTTATATTGCTTTAAAAAAAAGAAGAAATTTTATTGATGATAATAACTTCTGTGGTTGAATAATCAAATATTTTCTGAGGTGTAAGTGAACTGCTATTATCATTATGTAGTAGTTGAACTAGTAGTAGTACATGTATTACTGCGTACAGTGCATACATGCACTTTCTGCAGCTGGACATTAAATGTTTTGGTGAGAATCGGCCACAAACTCCAAGCACTGGTTTACGACATCCTTCCTTCAACCACTGCTGTGGTCCAGAAAACTGTCAGCTAACGAGCAGTTTTTTGTTGGTGCTCAAACAGTAGTATGTTTGTTACAAACAACTCGGGTTATATCAGACATTTGTTTTATAACTGACCATGTTGCTTATGCCAGCTCAAATAAAACCAAAATCATTTGAATCAAGACAGAACTCTTTTTTTTATACCCGGGGTGGATGCGCCTCATGTTTATGTGCGTGCTTGGGCGCTAGGTTGCTTCCACAGTCATATTAGTACCCCCAGCCTTTCGGAGGGCGCTGACCGAATCGGTGGACAGCTGTGCGGAGATAAAGAGTGCCCCTTCAGTGGTGTAACCAAATCAGGCAGAGTTTGGAGGAAGGTGCCAGAATGCGATACTCGGAGTGTGAATCAGTCAGTGAAATTTGTGAGTGAACAGTGAGGAACCTTGTTGCCATAGCCAGTGCCGGGTACCCACTCAGTGGGAGTGCATCGGCCTGCGACACTAACACTAGTAACAGGTTTGAACAGTTTGGTTGTGTTTGTGCTTTCAGACACATCCTGCAGACAGAGGGTGTGCGGGGTCTTTTCAAGGGGATTGGACCCAACCTGGTCGGCGTGGCGCCATCACGGTCAGTAGCAACGCTGCCTCGTCTTTTGTCTTCTGTATTTCAAGATTCAAGATTACTTTATTATCTCATCAGAGAAATTGAAATGTGGCTGAACATTAACCACATCACAGTACACAATAACACATATTTTGTATTTTAAAACTCAAAGAACAGTTATTGAAAATGCAAAAGTTACATAATAAACAAACTAGTAATATACGTAATTTACAGGCACGCACACACACACACACTCTGCTCTGACGTTTGAACCGATTTATCTGTTCCGAAATGTTATTGACTGTATTTGATTTAGGTTCTTCTACCAGATTTAAGAACAAACAAGCAAAAAAACCCACAGCAAATGCATCATGGAAACAAGACATGTGGTAATGACTTCTTTTATAACAAGCTAAGCAAATAATAGTAATACTTTTTTCTTTTCTTTTCTTTTTTAAGCGTGTATGTAGTTATAAGAAAATAAGCATCATTGTACAAATTAGAGTACCTCTGAAACGGAGAGATGTGTTTAATATACATTAAGTATTAACACTGAATGGCTCTGTTGCAGACATTTTATAGTATACACATTTAATAATAATGCTGAAATATTTACGAAGCTTGAACCTCTCTAACGTAAAATTAGAGCTTGGCACACTGTGCAGAATCTTATTTCAACAACCGCCTTGAGACACCACAAGCGGAAAATAACAGTAACAATGATGACAGGCAGTGCAATCCACAGAACACCCAACAGCAAGACGCAGACATTGCACACTTGAATGCACACGTTCACACTTACACTACTGAAGTAATTTATGAAAAAGTTGTTGGAGCGGATAAAGTTTGTGGCAGTAGTAGATTTACAGACAGAAGGAGCAGCGCAAGAAAAAGAGCAATGTCCAGACATTTTGTTTCCGTGCTTCTTTAAAAAGGTCTTCTTGATGCTGTGTGTGTGTGTGTGTGTGTGTGTGTGTGTGTGTGTGTGTGTGTGATGTTAATATATGCATCAGTTAAGGCACATATATGTTATTATGAGGTGCATAATATGCCCTCAGGTGTTTTATAGCTTTTCTGGTATGTGAATTCTTTGCAAGAGTGTGCTTTGAGGTCTCTCTGTGGTCCCTTTTCATTCTGGTTGTACTGTTTATGACTGTGAAGTTGAAGGACCGGTTAGCGCTGTCAGTTCTGAACTGTCAGTTTTGTGTACAGCCTGAGGCAGACTGGTGGTGAGTTATGTGACAGCTAATACCCAGCCAACTGTGAAGGTTGAAGGCTGTATTTATTAAGCTGTGTTTGCTTGTTCACAGCTTTGCTGTTCTGTTTTGATGGTATTTTTGGTTCCAGTGTCAGTGTCATACGGACAGAATGCAAATCAGATCAAAATATGAGTCATGGTTGATGAGACAGGGTTGATAATTTATATTTGAAGAGTCCTACAAAGTACCGAGAATGAGACTATGAACTGAGGTTCCTTTGTGTGTGCGTGTGTGTGTGTGTGTATATATATATATATATATATATATATATATATATATATAGACACACACACACACACACATGCAACAAGATGTAGTCCGTGTTGGACTTTGGTAGATTATGCAAACACTGTAATAACCCAGCATGCACTAAAAGCCATGTGGAGTGCAGTGAGTCCGCTTAAGTACAGAGAATAGTGCTAGATCAAAGTTATAAATAATAATAAGAAAACGGGGGGTTGAATGCTGAATGAAGGGAGAATTAGGCAGAAGATGAAAAGGTAGGTGAAGGATGGAGACCTATATTCTGACCTACTCCATGTTCAAAAGGGTGGCCTACAACAGATGTGGAGTCTCATCAGATCTGGATTTCCATCAGCGGGGACACAGAAGGGTCAGTGGGGCGGCGGGAGTGGCATCTGGTCACCTTGAGTTAGCCTTTCTTCTTAGTCTAACGGAAGCTTGATTGGCTTGAAAGGACAAGGATTTTTGTCCCATCCTTTTGTTGAAAGCAGAATTTAATTTGAAGGGAGTTGCTTTCGTTTAAGCTACTAACTAATACATTTGTCAATTTTTGTTCACTTAGACCTAGCCTTTCATTTTAAGATGAGCTTGCTCTTTGACTTTGTTCCATTGCAGCTTCAAAAATGTGTTTCATTGTTTATGATCTCTTGGTCAAAATTCAGTGTTTGTCATCACCTGCTAGACAGATTTTGAAGGGGTATTTTCACTACTTGCTACGAATTTTAAAGCATAATTTTCACACACAGAAGGTGAATTTGAGGTCATAATGTGCGAATAGGCACAGATTGTTTTTTTTCTTCAGGAGCCTTGAGAAAAACAACAAAAGGAAACAGAGTGTTAACATTAGTTATTATGAATAGTGGGATTTATAATTGGTATACTCATGGATGCCTCTGTGTGTGTATGTGCTTAGAATAGTCCTCCGGACAAGATTTTGCACTTTATGAGTACTTTGATGATTATAATTTATATTGAGAAAGAAAGAAAAAAGGGGGGGAACAACCAAGAGACTATTTAAGCAGACTTGGTTTATAATAGACCCATTCTGATAAGACAGGTGGGGACAGTTTCAACTTTTGACTGTGCTTCAGTTTCATATTAAAAACAACAACGCACACCTCTTTTTCTAAGTGCATAATTTTTTCATGTATCTGCAACTGTAAATGAAATGTTTTGTATACAGTATACTATTACTAGCCCAAAATTGGGTTTCTGTCTTCAGGGTCAAGGTCATAGGGCAGTTGTAACCAAAGTATGATTGTTTCTATATCTTCTGAATTTCTGATCCTTAAACTTGCTACCAAACTTTATTTGATGGTACACCTTGTGGAAAGATTGGTTTACTGTGTTCACGGTCAAAGACACAGTGAACGTTGAAAACTTCATGAAGTGTTTGTCTGGATGTCATCTTCTGAACCATTTAACCTTTTGAAGCCAAACTGTGTATGGCAATGCACCATCTTGAACCTGAATGTCTTGTGAACAGACTTTTGCTGTCATCGATATCAAGGTCAAAGTGAGGGCACAAATAATCAAAATATGATCGTTTCTACTTTGTCGTCAGAGCTGCTGATCCTTTTCCAACCAAATGTAGTTTGATGGGACACCATCATTAGTTCTTGTTAATTTTGTTGTTACAAAATTGCTGTGTTCAAGGCCAAGGTCACAGTAATGGTTCAAAACTTGGTTGAATGTTTGCCAACTCTATATTTTCTGTACCACTGATATCTTTGCAACCAAACTAGGTGTGTTGATTTACTATTACTAGTAATAACAAACCTAGTACAGACAAAGTGGGATATGGTATACTGACAATAACAGTGACTTACAGTAACTAGGTGCTCAGTGGGAGGTATTTTGCCATGCAAGATGACAAACCTCATTGTGCATGAAATGCAAAATATGCAAAGCAGTTGATTCAATATCCAGTGGATATGAACAAGTATTGACTCTGCAAGCCACCGCTTCAGTACCTTGGCAGTAAGTTGGATTGAAGGTGGCTTTGAATTAAATCATGGTCATATGTTTCAGCAACTCATTTTCATGTATGCTCAGTTTTTGACACCTTTACGGTGGTGAAGGTAATCTAGACACATAAAACAAAAAGCACCAGCGCTGAAGGGGCAGTCTGTCCATGCAAATGAAACTAGTGAGAGATCACATATTTTGTGACCAAGATGAGGTTCTGTCTTTGTTCAGACAAGTTTTGTTGTTGTTGCTGTTTTTGCAACAGTATACCAGGCCAGCACAATGAATGACAAAACTGGGTCAGTGGGCCACTGTGAGGAGGGGGTGGGAGAGGGGGGTGCCTGGGGTTGACTGGTTGGAGTTGCACAACTCACAAGGCCAGTGGGTGAGGTTCTACAGTGATATTTGAAATACTTTGAAACCAGCTTAGCTCAGGAGTTGATTGGGTACAGGTGATATTTGAAATACTTTGAAACCAGCTTAGCTCAGGAGTTGATTAGGTACAGGTTTATGGCTAAAATGCATGCATGCATGTATGCACACAGAGGCACACATGCACACACAACCCCCTGAAAAAGGCAATTTGTTGGAAGATGTGGGATTGGAAGCTGTCATCTATTCACAGACATTCTGTGAATATCCTTGAACACACTCACAGAAATATTGAAGCATGTTTGTTTTTAGGGGGGGCAGCTTGTTGTAACATTGCAGAAGCACATGCTTGTGAAAGGAAGTTGTAAAGAAAGAAAAAAGTGTTAGTGCAAGAAAGGCATACTTACACGTGCTACTACTAGTTAACAAAACAAGCACAGGCCTGAAAGTAACGGAGAGTACTTCTAAGGCACAGGCATGGGCATTGTCTGCTATTGGCTCTAAAGCTGCCCTCATTCCATTAAAAACATGCTAGCTTTTGCTAAAATAAAACGAAGGAGAAAAAACAAAACATCTGCTATCAAAATGCGTGGGTCTGTGTGCTATTGAAAGCCTGCTAGCTGGCCAAGAGTCATGTTTTTTACTCTTGTGGTAGGAGATTAACTCCCCTACCCCCTTTTAGTTTTGAGATAAGTTCTGCACCTCCTATCATCTTGTATCTTGCGCTGTGGTTAATTTTGTGTGTGTGGCTGAGTAATAATAAAAAACGAAAAAGGCAGGATCATCTGACCGTGCCAGAAATGTATTAGCTGTAGAAAAAGGGCAGTATCTATTGAAATTTTGTGATAAATGTAACCTTGACATCAACAACAACAAAATCTGCAGTGCACCTGCCCTTATCTTCCACTGAGGTCAGTCTGGCCTGCAGCAGGCAGTGTCTATTCATATGATGGGGAGGGTCTGTTCATAGCCCGCAGATCAAACATGTGGCTACCATCATCCAGTTACTGAGCAGGTGTCTGTCTTAATTAAAAAAATTGCTTCGCGTGGTTCAGATTGAGATGAGGGAGAGGTTTTTCTTTTTTGTAACCCTCTCCACACTCATTTTGTCATTGAGACTATTGTTTTATTCTAATTTCTTTTGTCAGCATTAAACGGATTGGTTGTGCTGGCTCCTGTTTGACTGCTTGCTTGCCGGGCTAGTAATTAATTAGATGACTGGGCAGGGAAGGTCAGGTCAGTTCAAGAGGAGGGTATCTATGTGATCGTAAAAGCCCATATTTGCACCACACTATCTCTTGGAAGTTCCCTCACCGTTGCCTCTCAACACAAGTGATGTAACAAACATAATATATATATATATATATATCATCTGCATAGCAAAAGTGCAAAAGATGTGGCAAACAAATAATAATAATGGGTACTTAGAGTGCCTAACCTGCACAGGCTCTAAGTGCTTACACATTCTTTAAATGTACATGGTTTCAAGATTCAGTGTGTACAACACACACCACACACACACACACACACACACACGCACACACACACACACCCAAAGGAGGCATCTTCTGAACTGCTTTCTCAACAATGAGGATGTGCACAGTCCCAGTTCATACCTGTAATTTGTAGACTTTGCCTGTAACTAAGGTTAGTAAGAATGAATGTGTAACTGTCAGAATTTGGGGACTTGCTTTCTGATTGATTGGTGACTGTCTTTTGTTGCAGGGCAATCTACTTTGGAGCATACGCTAAAAGCAAACAAATGTTGAATGAACTGATTACCCCAGACACCCCCCTTGTTCACCTGTGTTCAGCTGTTGTGGCAGGTAGGGTCAGTGTTACCTTTGTTACAGAGCTAGCGTTGATGAGTATCAATAACGTGATGAGTGATGGTGACCACAGTTACACTTACAGAACCTCTTTTCTCCGAGTTGGGTGCACTCTTTTTTTCTTACTTTTATTTTTATTTTTATACTGCTGCCCATTTTAGGCTGTGTATATTTAGCTTTGTATAGTTAGAATGCTTGTGTGTGCAGGTGCCTCTTTGTGTGTGTGTGCACACTTAGAATAGTCTCTAGGGACAAGATTTTGTGGTTTAAAAATACTTTAATTATTAAAATTGTTACTATTATTGTAAACAAACGTAATGATGCATTCCACAGGCAGTTTCTTGACACTGTGTTTGGCAAAGTGAACACTACTCCCCTTATGCACTAGAATTTAACCCCTTCACTTCCCCAGCCTGTAACATTTCCAGGCTGAAAGTTGCATGGACGCGCCTGTAAATAGTGTATTTTCCAGTTCTATAACATCCACTTTCAATAACATACGTTTTGATGAAAGTCCTTTCACATGCCAGTGCGAAAAAGAAAACAGAAAGGCTTAAGGGTTTCAGATTTCGCATTTTCATGGGCCATTTTTAAGCGACATCATGGCAGTGAAGGGGTTAATGGTATGCATTTCTTGTAACACTTGTAGACTGCACTGGTACCTGCAGTGTTTGGTGGTGCTTAAACCGAGTGAGAATAGCCTTTTGATGCCTAGTCTGGTATGAATTGCAACTGATTTTAAACAGTAGAGAGTAGATTAAGACGCCAACAATTTTACAAGTGTTTGGATTGTGGAATTTCAGTGTGGGTCAGATACAAATGTATACAATACAATACAATACAACTTTATTGTCTCTCTGTAGAGAAATTTGCTTTCTGGCTCGTCATTTACATAAAAACATTCAATAAATTTAACAATAAAACATCAACAACTCAATGAAACACAGAGCTAAAAAACACTCAAATACAAGGAAAATACTTAACAGTAACAATGTACACCCACACGCACACACACACACCCACCCACCCACACACACACACACACATTATTCTTCTGGCTCACCAATAACTTAAAACATTCAATAAATTACAATAAAACAAAATTCCTTAAACAACAAAACACTAAAATCGAAACACTCAATCGACCACAACATATAAATTATAGGCAGCATTTATGAAGTAATATATTAAATCCAGGCAGTATAAATTTCTCACACACACGCACGCGCACACACACACACACACACACACACGTGTCTGGCAAGAAACACTGAATCATGGCTATTACTGTTCCAGTTTGGACTGAAGGAACAATCCTCCAGACTACTTGTTTTGTACTTACTTACACTGCGTATGTTTGTTTTGTTGACAGGTGTTTCGGCCGCCACCTGTACCAACCCTCTCTGGCTTATCAAAACGCGATTGCAGCTTGACCAAAAGTAAGTCCACCATTCATGACTGCCTACAAGCTTAACACATGTTCACTGTTGTTAACAATCTGTGAGCAATTCTGAGCAGGGCTGGTAAAATGGGAAGTCTGGAGATATTTATGGCTGTCAGGTCCACTTATGCTCTGTGGTGTCTTTCTCCTTTCCCCCTCTACCCTTTCTCCCCACCCTCCTTCAAAAAAAAAGAAGAAAAAAAAGTGGGGTTTGGGGGGAAGGGGGGGGGGGGGGGGGGGGGAACAAGCTGGAAAAAGAAGGAAAAACACAATAGGCACTTGCAAGATGATGAAATCAAGCTGCAGCAGCAAGTGGTGACTTTGGCACTGACAGTGGGAGTAGCAGGCTGTCTGATGAAACTTCAGTGGAAGGTTTCAACAAGCCTTCCAGTTTCAGCAGGCAGGTTGCTGCTGCACGTTTTGGTTTCCTGTTTTCTCTCTCTTTTTCTTTTTCACCCTCACGCTTGCCAGAAATAAATAAATAATCAATAAACCTGTTTCGCAGGCATGGGAATTGTCCTTGAAAGCACAGACTTCCATGGCAGTGAAGCTGACCTTCTGTTGGATGGGGTGGGGTGGGGGGAACATCCTGAGCACATTCACGCATGGCTGTCTTAGTTCCTTTATAAATTAATTGTGAACACAGCGGCTGTCTGTTGCTCTCATGGGTGTGCACTCATACAGTACATGCTTCTGCACCATGTTTTGTCAAAGAAAACAATGAATGTTCTCCAGGTTTTGAAACTGAATGAAACTACAATCAGTGAACACTGCAACACACACAACATTGTACGTAGGTGTAGTACTGTGAACAGGCCGATTTTCAGGCAACCCTAGTGTACACCAGTTATTACAGTTTGGGAAAGTCCATTTGATTTTGATGACAGACTGGATAATAGGATTGAAAATAGTGTGTTTATAGCTCCTGCAGTGATTTTTCTTGTTGGACCCCCCCCCCCCTTTTCTTTTCATTTTTTAGAAACGGCACAATCAAAGAATTGTAGCCCCTGTCCAAAGCTGGTTATGTCACTATGGAATAGAGGTTGTCTATTATCTGTGTTCACACACCGTTGGCTTTTTGTGTTTCAGAACGGAAAATCGGTTGACATATCGAGAGTGTGTTCATCGCATCTACCAGCAGGGTGGTTTTCGTGGATTTTACAAGGGTCTGACAGCGTCGTACTATGGTGTCAGTGAAACTGTGCTTCATCTCGTGGTTTACGAGGCAGTGAAAGCCCACTTGATGCAGGCGAGCGTCAGTGCTAGTTCAACAGACTCGCAAAATAACATGCAGACTATGGACTTCTTCAAGTTCATGCTGGCTGGGGCTATCTCAAAGTCTTTCGCCACGTGTCTTGCTTATCCTCATGGTGAGTACCGCCTTCCTTTTCCTCTTTGTACGCTGCTGTATCCGTTGATTTTTTCGTCAGTTGGGTAATGCTGTATGTTCCGTGTTTTGGTCTGTTTTTATTTTTGTTGTTGTTGTTGTTGTTTATATACTGCTATTCTCCGCTCTTGGGCCACTGTGCTTGCATGTGATTCTACATGAGTGAATAGCTTTTTATAGCAAATTGTTTTGAATATTCACTGAAGTGGTGTACTTACAGCACTGGCACAGCTGGTGCCACATGAAACTGCTGCCATCTCGGCGCGTTCTGAAACTGCTGCCATCTCGGCGTGGTCTGTGTACACCATACAACCATGCATCATGTCACTTCATGCAAAGCCACATACGTAAGGTGCATGTGTGTTTAGCTGTAACCTGCCACCTGCACTTTTGGCAGAATGTGAGAAGCATTACTTTAGTTTTTAGTAATGTGTGTGTATATAACGTCTTTCTTTGTGTGCATACAGTGCAGTTTGGGATTTTACTTTCAGTTTGGGATTTAGTGCATATAATATGTGATTTAATGGTATGTTTTTTGTTTTGTTGTCCTTACAGTGTTGTTTAGCTTTCAGTAAGTTTACTGCAAGTGCAATGTGAGACTAAGGCAGTAAGTCTGCATGTCCTGTATGCAGGACTTGTACTGTAGCACCCACGTACATGTACTTTAACAATCCCCTCAGAAATGAATCACGATTGTAAGAGAGGGTGAGAGGTTTGTCAGCTTGGATACAGTTTTACAGCACTCAGACTCACGTTGCTTAGAATTTAGACTGACAGTGTGATGTTTAACAATAACAACTTTATTTATCCCAGCGGGAAATTAAAGCTGTCGTTCAATTGCACAACAAAGAACGTAATAATTCTAAGTCATGAAACATACGCACATACACACTCTTAGACATACACCCCCTTTCTCTCAATCTGCATAAACTAATAGAAGTTTACAGGGCTTGGCTAAATTTTGTATCTGAAGTCGCACTTAGTCACTGAATATAAGCTCACCATATTCTTTTCAGTGGTTGAGATAACTTTTTCATCAGTGTGCTGTACGTTTTACACACGGTGGATCTTTGTTTATGTGAGAAAACCCAACACACAGCCCAGATGTGCATGAGTTCATTGTTGGCTGATTGAGTAATTTTGTCATCAAATTCATGTTAAAAGGCAATATAAATTGTTATCGCTGTGAACAACATTGGCTTTGTTTTCATCACAATCCAAAGAAGAGATTTCTGCAGGTGAAAGTTGCAAGCTGAACATACACCACTGTCACCATTTATTGTGAAACAGCCCATATATAACTTTGAAAACTACACAACTTTTAAAACCACACACACACACACACACACACACACACACACACACACACACACACACACACACACCCAAACACACACACATGAACACACACACACACACACAATGTAAGCAGACTTCTGTGACAATTCCTATATTCAGTCCATGTGTGGGGCTCAAACTATAGTCAAAGTGTGTCCTGTTTGTGTGTGTGTGCAGAAGTGGCCCGGACAAGGCTTCGCGAGGAAGGGAACAAGTACAAGTCCTTCTTTCAGACGCTGAACTTGGTGATCCAGGAAGAAGGCCCTCGCGGACTGTACCGTGGCTTGGCTACACAGCTGCTGCGACAGATCCCCAACACTGCCATCGTCATGGCAACCTATGAAATGGTTGTCCACCTCCTCTCCAGTTCTTTCGATGACCGGGTCTAGTCAGCTTTGGAATGGAATGAACTGTGTGCGTGTAATGTGTGTGTTTTACAACAGGTTTCGAAGAGGTCATATTGATTTTGCCTGTGTGATGATTGTTTCTGCTGGAGATGTGTGTGTGTGTGTGTGTGTGTGTGTGTGTGTGTGTGTGTGTGTGTGTGTGAACACAAATGTGCTATGCATATATATATTGGTACTTTTTTTTCAAAGAGGGTGCAGTGTTGGGACTGACTGGATGGAAAGTAAGTGTACATGGTTATAGAGAGATTAAGTGTACATGATTGTACAGAGATTGAATGAATGGAAGTTGAATGGATAGAAAATGAGTGTACATGATTGTACAGAGATTGAATGAATGGAAAGTAAGTGTGAATGATTGTACAGAGATTGAAGAGATGGACAGTACATGTAAATGATTGTGCAGAGATTCAGTGAACGGAAAGTAAAATCGTGTGAATGACTGTGCAGACAGTGAATGGGTGGTATGCGAATGTGAATGACTGCAGACAGTGAATGGGTGGTATGTGAGTGTGAATGATTGCAGACAGTGAATGGGTGGTGAGCCAGTGTGAATGACTGCAGACAGTGAATGGGTGGTATGTGAGTGTGAATGATTGCAGACAGTGAATGGGTGGTGAGCCAGTGTGAATGACTGCAGACAGTGAATGGGTGGTATGTGAGTGTGAATGATTGCAGACAGTGAATGGGTGGTGTGCCAGTGTGAATGACTGTGCAGACAGTGAATCGGTGTATGTGAATGTGAATGACTATTCAAGATGAGTGCTGAAGTGGAAAATGATTTCAAAAGGAAACTAAAAACAACAGCAACAAAAGTCTGTCAGTCACAACTCGCTGGTGTCTGCTGTTTTGTACATAGCCATGAAACTTTCAACCAGGATTTGATCTGACAGTGCATTTATGTGGACTTCGCATCTGCAATGTATGTAGACTCCTCTGTTTGCAAGTTCTGCGTGCCGTTCCCTTCAGGCATGTAAATTTCTAGAATGCCAGCGTTCCGAAGAAAAAAATAAAACACACAAGAGGTTCAGATTGAATGCTTTTGTCGAGTATAATTTTTGTCTATAATAGTACTGGAAATTACTAGAGAGCGTTATCTCTAGCCAAAGCTTGGTCATAGTGTGCTTACCAAAGAGGTGCAATATATATAACAGATTAAACTCAGAACACTGAAATAATACTGAGCTAGTTTCTTCTGCCACATCAAGGACAATCAATCCACAAAAAAATGTGCAAAAGTTCCCCCACTGAAAAAACCTGAAGACTACTATCCTCAAAGCATAAAATTATATACATGTATGTATGTAGCTGCTTTAATAGTGGCTTCAAGCTGAGCACATTATTGGCAAGTAACCTGATTTTTGTTAGTAAGCATGTTCCTTGCTGATTAAGTCTTTAAGACCAGTGTACAAAGTGTTCACGTGTCTTGCAAAAAATCAAAAAATCAAATAAAAAGCACACAAAAGAAGAGTGCAAACTTTTGTTGTCTTTTGCCTTTTTAAGCAAGTAATGTGTATTTTAGTTTTTACATAAAAAAAACTAAAGAAAGAAAAGAAGAAAGAGGCAATCCATTGTACACATCTTTGTTCATGTGACCAACACCATGCCTAGAGATAAGTTGCCTCCCTTTTGTGTCTGTCTAAAATAACTGCCCAGTTATTGCCTCCTGCCCCCCACCCTCCCCTCAACCACCCTTGAAAAACACCCCCTGCCCTTCCGCCCCCTCAAACGCCCTTGAAAAAACATCACCTGCCCCCCCACACCCCTTGAAAAAACAACAACCCTGCCCCCCACTTGGTGGACGTTATTCAGTCATTGCATGCCTTGCAGACCTATGCACAGAAATGTTTTATTTTGCTGCTTCAGTTTTTAGCAGTACAAGAATCCTTTGACGTTCAGTGTATGTTGGTTGGAGAATTTTTTCATCAAACCGTGCTATTTGGACAGTTCAAAAACTTTTTGTTACAAATATGCATGTGAGTAATTCAACTGTGAAATTATATTTTGGATTATATTTGGGTACTCTTGAGTAATTCAATTGTGAAATTATATTTTGGATTATATTTGGGTGGTATGACCAGTTCTTTCATTCATACATGTATAAAATTATAACCACAGAAAATAATCGTGAAGGGAAATGTTAGATGATCCAGAGGCATATGCCCATCATGCTTTACGTGACACATTGACGGAGATTAATTGGTTGATTTACTTCACAGACCCCACCCCCTTCCCCTGCCAAGATCATGCAGGTTACAACAGTGTTTGTCTGGTCTTTTCTGGATTGCTGAACCTCCTGCTGTCATACTTGGTTTGCTGGTTCAAGATTAGACGTTTGAAGATATTCGGTTTTGGTGAAGGTCACAACACTAACAGGAATTTAAATCCTGAAAGAATGTCTGTACATCAAGTCTTTTTTTGAACCATTGATCCTCCTGTGGCCATGCTTAATACCAGATATACTGCCCCCTTTTTTTTTTCTCCAAAAGTTTTGTGGTCACAGTTTCTAGTTGGGTTTAAACCATTACAATTAGGGAGTTACAGTGTCTGAATGAGGGT
This sequence comes from Alviniconcha marisindica, assembly GCA_018857735.1. Lineage (NCBI taxonomy): Eukaryota > Metazoa > Mollusca > Gastropoda > Provannidae > Alviniconcha > Alviniconcha marisindica. Next base: position 1,044,564 of record JABMCL010001223.1, on the reverse strand, counting down.
ATTGATGTTTTTACTTCTTCACCTTTTGCTGTCAGTATCACACTTTGTATCCTGGTGCGTTTTTGCCAGACCGCAAATAAAGGAGGCATGTCGTGACATTGACAGTGGGCGTGCTGTGGAGGGTGTCGTACTGTACAAGGTGACAAACCCTGTCATATGGATAGTGTAATACTTGTGATATACATGAGTTCTTGCACAATATTGACTTCGGGAGATGCTTCCATATTTTGTTTGCTGGAGAGTTCGTTTGCTTTCCTACTTTTTTCCTCAAAACATGTTATGAATCAATCTCATCATAGAACTGTGTACTTGGGATATGCCATATGTATTATCTTGTAAGCAGTGTTTCTTAATTATTATTCTTTGATGCCATTGTGTAATTTAGGTGGTGAATAAACATCTCCTTCACTGAAACTTTCTTCCACCTGCTTTTGGCTTGAACTGAAAGCAGGGAACACATTTAGCAACACTGTCCCAGTTCAGACTGGATCTTTGTAGGTAAACCAACTGTTTTCTCAGTACTTCTGGAGGTCAGATGTTTTTAGCGTAAATGCATCACTCGCTGAAAACAAAATTGTCATCTTTTTAGTTGAAATGAAAATCTGATGATGGACAGCATCATACTGTAAATGTCAAAGTCACGCCTCGTTCTTTTCCTGGGCTGTGGTTATTCGGAAGATGATGATGAAGTGATGTTTAATGTCCTCAGATGTCAGTCGACATATTAGGGACAAGCTGGGACCAATGCTGAAGCATGGTTCAATATAGCGTTACGTCCACGGAAACCAGAAGGCTCATTAGGACGGACAGCCCAGGATGGCCACCTCGACTCACACAGCTCCTGAACTATGTATTCGGAAGAAACATTGAAGTGGCTTTATGTGGCAAGTGTGACAGAGCAGGCAGATTACAAGTTCTTTCCCTGGTGCCAAGTACAGGATGACCTCTACCATGCAGTGGTGTCCGGTCCTCGGCTCAGCTTCTTCCTTTCTTCACTCAAGGTTTTAGGCCATGCTCGACTTGAAGTCAGTATCAGATGATGAGAAGTGGGATAGTCTAAATGTTTTCAGTGGAGGGGGGGGGGAATAGAATTTCCTGTCCGGTTTTAACTTGATCTTCTTCTCGATGACACTCACAGTTATGCAGGGAAGATCTCAAAGTCTCATCGACCGTAAGGGAAATTGTGTTCCCCTCACCTTTCAAAGCCACATCAAGTGTTTATGAATGTCTCATTATATGCAGTTTGCACTGATGGTTTTCAAGTCGATTGTTCACGTTTTGTGGAATGGTCAGTTGATTGTTCACGTTTTGCGGAATGATCAACACCTGAACTTGTATTGACAAGTTGTGACTTCTTTCAGGTGCAAGTCATTGTTCACGTCTTGTGGAATGGTCAGCACTTGAACTCATGTGGGCAAGTCATGACTACTTTCAGGTGCAAGTCACATATTGTGTGCATTGACAGACATCTGTGCAAGTGTGTAAATATACAGAATGTAAATGTGTACACATGTAAATTCTGTTGATGTGTTGCCAGGAAGGAGATAGCTCCGCCCACTCGATGATGCACCTCCAACAAACTCTAGAAATAGACATGTCACATGAAGTATTAACATGTTGCCTGGAGAGCGGCATAATTATGGTTGGACAAAAGTGAGGTGGGCCCTGCTGGCTGACATTTAGGTGTATTATTTGCCAGTACCAGGTATTACTTCAGACTGAAATTATTTTTTTTTGTGTTGTTGGTTAGACAACAAACTTCATAGCTACCTTGACAGTTACAACCAAGTACAATCGTTGAGAAGTCACGCATGTTGACAGGAAAGATGCCATTAATTTTATACATCTTTTTTGCACATGCTCACCCATAGCTGTCATTTGCTAATGGTCGACTAGTTCACCAAGTAAAGGTTGATAGTGACCACTTGCTGTTATCGTAACATTTTCCAAACAGTATTAATTATATCAACAAAGTGAAGTTTCCCTTTTTTCTTCTTCTTCTTTTTAAGAGTAGTTGCGGGAGTTACTGCAAAACTGATGGTACTCTGACAGCCAACATTGTGATTGATTTTGAAGATTGGTGCCCTTGGAAAGCTGGGAAAGTTTTGTGATTGATTCAGAAAATCGGTTGTTCTAAAACAAATTGCAGTTATCGCTGACTACTCATTGCATCATGTAAGAAACATGATGCCCTTGTTTTTTTGCAAAATGTTCTGTCAAACCACATGTTTTTTTGTTTATCGGTGACAGAAAGCAAACGATTCCGAGTTGTTGGAGTGTTGAAAGTGAGGTTGAAAGGTGTGTCTTGTTTGCGTGTCCTGGTTGGCTAGTTGCGATTGGCGACACGCAATGTGTGATGGAATTTATGCTGTGTTTTTGAGTGATCAACAGCAGCAGGTTTGTAGATTCTTCATTGTGGTGTATGTTTTTCTCTTTCCGTCTTTAATTTGTGTATAAACTTGATTGTAGGGTGCAGTGTTCATGCGCTTGCATCATGCTCCTTGATGAAAACAGAACTTGCTCACCAAGAAATAGATTGGAAACTTAGAGTAGAATAAGGCATGGCAAAGGCTGAGCAAAATAAATAGCAGTTCAAGTCTTAAAGGAAGGGGAACATACTTTATTGCCTTCTATTTTTAAATAAACATGCTTTGACCATTGCAGTTCAATTTTCTCTTCTTCTTCTTCCATAAAGCGGCCAAAAAAACTTTGATGATTCTGTCGCTACTGAGGAGGTGCGAAGATTTGGGTGATTGTTAGTACTTAGTGAGTTTAGGCAAAGGAAAGGGGGGAGTTGCAGTTGGTGTTTACAGGAGCGAGTTGAGCCTGGATTTAAATTTAAAACAGTCCAGTGACTCAGCTGTCACAACCTCCTGGGGCAGTCTGTTCCAGTCTGTTATGGTCCTGGGGAAGAATGACACCTGTCTGTATTGTGTCCTGCAGGATATATATTTGTCCTTATATATATAAAGCTTTTGGGACATACAGTGCCAAGACAGGTCTTTGAATTGCGATACATTTCTGTAAGAGTAACCATTACAACATGCCTGGAGAGAAAAGCTCATTGATTGAGTCTAAAAAAAGAAAGTAGAAATGAGACCGTTACTTTACTCCTGCATGCGCGCTTGCTATGCAAGGCACACTCCATTTGTATGAGACTTGTGCAATGCACAGCAAAACGGTAGTTATAAGTGACTGCTCAAGAACGGTATGTTTTCTACTTGTACATGGTATGCAAGGCATCCAGAACTTCTCTGATTTGTATAGAAACAAGATTAATTTTGTGAGGTGGGGGTGGGGGAAGAAAAGTTATTTTCTTAGATTGATGAGGATTTTTTCTTGTTGTTGTTGTTGTCTGATACAAAACAAGAGCAAGGGGCTGATGCTGTCTGAAAAGGTAGCATGCTGAAAGTGCAAACAGGCTGTCTATAAGTGCTTGTTGGTGCAAGCTCCGTATAACCTAGCATCTGCCGTTTTAGAGTGTTCTTGTCAAACCAAGTCAAAAGAGGAACCGCCGTTTTGGACGACAACAATTCTAGTGGTATTGGTACTGATGTGATACAACGACTGAATGAGAATGAGCATTGCATAACCATGAGAACGATTTTCTACAGTTTGAAAGAAGAGGTGATGATCTGGTCCGATTTGCGCTGATTTTACGAAGTTTGAAAGAAGAGTTGTTGAAGTGGTGATCTGATCTGGTCTCGTGTGTGGAAAAATGGAAACCCTGAACAAGAGAAAGTGCCCATTCTCTGGTCTAGTCTTTCATGACTATACTAAGTTGTGCCAAAACTCTGTTGCGTCCAAATGCTTTAAAAAAAAAAAACTCTGTAGGATTTCAAGGCTGTTGATGTCCTGTCAGCCTTACAGGGTCACCCCAGCACGACTCTTCAGTAGTTCCTTGGTGAATGGATGACAAGATTGAACGAACAAACATGTGGGTCATCTGGGTGACGGAGAAATTGGGTGTCAGCTTGTCCTCTCCATTCTCTCGCAACAGTGGGCTTGTTGTGTATGGAGGTCTTCTAGAACATTACCATGAAAAGTCCACGCTTTTCTGTGATGCGGCTGACAAATAAATGCGTCTCAGTGCACCATGCTGGGTGAACTGCCTGAAAAGGTTTCATGAGGTTTACACAGCTGATTGCTTACACAAAATGTTGGCGACTGCTTGCATCACAAAGGCAGGTGGAACAGCTAGGTTGAATTATCCTGAAAGAGATGCGTGCATGATTTATTTGTGTCTGAACACTTCCGTGACAGTAAGCCACCCCAGATGCAGTCTTCTCCGCAGGAGCCAGCAGAATTGATTGTTGTGTGTGAAAAAAATCAATATTTGGGGTCAAGGTCAGGGTTTTGCAAAAATATAAGGACAGGTTCATGAAGCGCTGCAAGTAGCTTTATAGCATTTCAAGGGATATGGCGAAAGGTTTCCTGCCTGAATGTTGGCATTGTTTCATAGTGTTCAGGTGAGACCTTTGAAACTCTGTGTGAGGATAACCTCCACCAAGCTTGACATTTTCATACCAGGTTCGATGACCCTGATCCAATCACCAGAGTTTTGACAGTTACATATTCTGTTTTAGTTCTAAGAAACTTGGACATTTTGATCTTCTTGCTCTTCAGATTTAGTGGTCAACTTCTTCCGTATTAGTGAGCAGGCTGGCAACACAAATTGTTGTTGAAACCCCAACAGGCAGTCCCTGACTGACATGTCAGCATTTGGACTGTGGTCATGTGAAATAGCAGACATCAGATTAGAAGTACTCCAGCGCAGTTTTGTACGTACATCTCTCTCAAAAATGACCCCGGCCACTCCTCAGTAGGTGTTGATGGAATTATGTCTACTGGTGGAAAAAATTAGATGTCTGAATAGTCCCCCTTCATGTTCCTTCCAGCAAAATGAATCATTTTTCATTTTACCGACTGTGATCAGAATTGTGTATACTTGTACTCCTGAATGTAAACCTTGCAGTTACTGAGAGATGAAAGAACTTTTGTGTGGAAATGAGTCAACATATATTGTATCGTGTTCAGAGATTCAAGGTACGGTAAACTAATCCAAACATAACTCCTTGTAATCTGTGTGACAAATTTGGTTTGGGTCAGTGTCAACTTTAACCAGGTGTCAAGTGTTCTACATTGACTGGCTTTTGATTACCTGAGGAGTGAAAATGATATCAGTCTCTCAGTACTGATGCTCCTTGTCAGTGCTGTAAATACAGTTGTACAGACATTTATGCCATACATGTTGGAAATGAAAAATAAATGGAAAAATTACTGAAAATGTGTGTGTGTATGTGTGTAATACCTGTACAGTATGTGTATTAATGTGACAGAATGTGTATGTATCCAAAATGAAAGATGTATCCAGTGTGATGTATTCAATGCAAAGCTGTTCAGCACAACTATCTTCTACCATTTTTATACCCCTCCCACCACCACCCCTCCATAAAACCCAACAAGAACCCCCCCCCCCCCCCCCCCCACACACAGATATTTACAAATAAAGGTGTTAAAAAAAAAAAAAAAGTAGAATGCTGAGCAGTTTGCTTTCATGGAACAAGTTGGCAACTTGCATTCAGAGATTTTAATAATATAATTTAGTGTCATGTGTGAAGATGTATGCTTCTTCTCACCAACCCCTGCACTGCGAATATGCACACTGTTGTGTTGACAATTTTTTTTTATGCACATCATAAATCATCATCCATGTCAACTGTATAAAGTATCATCAGTGAAAACATCATGGTAAAAACAAAACAAAAAGCATCCGACGTGTTTTCTAAGTTAGTTACACTCATTGTTATAACCGGTTTATAGCCGAAGAAAAGCGCATCACATTGTATCGTGGAAATCTTATGTTTATAGTCGACATTGACCCCACCTCCCTCCGCACGCGCAACCTCTGCTTGTTTTTCCATTTCAAATATTTCTGCTTTAAATCGTAGCTATTTTCAGAAGCCGAACACACGTAATGTACACCTGCATAATGAAGCAAAAAATCCAAGGAGAAGGTCGGAAATTCCTGGCGCGTTTTAAAAGTTATTTTGGGTCACAAACATCATGTTGAGTGCAAGCTATAAATATAATACATGTAACATACAAACACAGATTTGTTCGTACGTAACCAACTTCAACGATCCCTTGGCGTCTGCGCCCGTTGGCGCTTCACGCGCAACCACCGTGCGGTTTTGTAACCCGAGACGAATGATCTTGACCCACTTCACGTTGTGACCTGAGCGCGAGAGGTCGCCGTCTCTCTCGCCTCACCGCTCATTCGCATGGCGACGCGCAGCAAACTAAGCTGCTTATGCAGTCAGAAACTGGGTTGTCCTAGGTATTTAATCGCCTGGCATGGCTCGAGTACGCACGAACTTACCCCCACAAAAAAGAACTACACGTCGGCTGCACGATTTTGCTGTTACCTGCAGCTATCATTTACGGCGTAACTGCGGCAAAAATACTCGTCACGACCTACTAAATAATGACATTAATTTTTATGTGCGCTTCCCCTCAAATGAGCGCAAGGCGCTTATATTCAAATACAATTTAAATCAAAACTAACATTCCCGCTCCCCACAAATCTAGGTTTTTAGAAGTACGGTTTTGTAGAAAGAAGCGAGATTTCAGTGAACGTGGGTAAATGGTAGAACGACGCACGTACTAGGGCCTTGGAAAGAGGTTTTTGTCCATTGTGTGGCTTTGAACATGGGAGGTCTAAAATTATTTTCACTGAAATAAAGTAATAGTAAACATGGTGCTTAACGTCCACAGAAACCGTACGGCTTATTAAGGACGGAACTGAAATAAAAGCGCAGTTGATCAATATGAAGGGATGCAAAGGTCAGCGAGAAAGTGGGCCAGCAAATATGTGGTGCTTTACTGACGTCCACAGAAACCGCCGTATGGCTTACCGTACTGCTTTTAGCTGTACAATCTTTGGGAGAAGTACCAGTGACAACAGTGGCCGATGCAGGCGAATTTGTAATCATTAATTCTTTTCAAAACTGAACCAGCGAAAGGCCTCGGGAAGATAAAACATGGTAATGTCTTGACAGGAACACGAGGCAGGCTGCGTTATTTTTATTTCCTTGGCGCTTTACAGTCAAATTAACAGACGAAAATGTTGGTCGCATCGAGAGACGGGTTGTGACGGTTGAGCTGATTTTGCGATAGAGGCTGCGACAGGCTTGTCGAAATTTGACTGTCGCTTGTTTTTCCTGACCATTCCAACTTTGCTGGAGGACAGCCGGCTGCGCATGTAGCGTGGTGTCCGATCACTCGAGGGAAAATTAATCTGCGAAAAACTGTCGGATTTGCCTCCCCTGATTCCAAAATTGGTTAGATGACCAATGTTGTTTTCGTCATCGTCCTAGACTAGCCAAGCTATCCATTTGGAGACAGCTTGGCACGTAAATGCATCAGTCTAACGGAACGAACACTTCGTGCTAGTTTTAGTACACTGATCCAATATCAAGATCAAAGGATGGATATCCCCCAACCAAAAATTAATTATAAATACTTAGTATGTCCAGACAAAAGACGCGATTTATTGAAGGACCATTTGTAAAATATTTTATACACTCAGCCTGATTGTTTAAAAAAAATAAAATAAAATCTTTTTATTGCTGAACAGGTACCTCCACAACTAAGCACCAGCAAAACTATGGTCTAATAAACCCAGGTGAACACAACCTGTAACTGTGGATTTCACCAACACAAAAGAACTGTGCACCACTGAATGTGTTTTGCCTCATAAAAATGGATACTTAAATTCCAGATATATATTGATTTTTTTTTTTAACAAGTTGAGATGAAATTTTTATTTTTTTGTATTCAATGTGAACCACCCTACATGTGCAGACCACACAGACAAGAATGTCACAACTCTTGCACATCTTTGATAAAAATTACAATAGCCATTAACAGTGTGCATGTCAGGGGGTCTATTGAGGAGGATGACTTTCAAACGGGAGGGGGGGGGGGGGGATTGTGTGCACTTGATGATTATTATTATTTTTATATTAGTTGTTTTCTATTTTGGTCTGTCAGATGTAACTATTTGACGGATTATGTAGACTGAGAAACGGGGTGTATGTATATGAATGTGTGGGTGAGTGTGGGTGCGTGCGTGTGATGATCATGAATTATAAAGTACTATATAAATTCAGTTTTTGGTTGTGCTTTAATGTAGGAGGTCAAATGACCAGTTTGATTTCCTGCTGGGATGAATGAAGTATCTTGTTAGTGTTACCTGAGAACACAAAAGGCATAAAAGGAAATAAGACCAGGTTACGCCAAGTTAAAAAAACAACTCTACTAAGAGTGCAAGAACTAATTAAAACAAAAGGAAATACACTCACATTAAAGGATTATACCACAAATGGGCGAAACATGGCCTGCATGATTCCAGTGCCAAGCTTTGCCTTGCTGACAATAATGGGACCCATGAACACCCACAACCTGTTAAACTGGCCCCACAGGAACCAGAGCCTGGAGCCAGTTTGCAAGTTTACATAAACAATGATTAACTCACATTATTACTTCGTTGGTGATTTTATTGCATTGATACATTTACTGCAACGAGGACAAAATTGACGAGCAAGGCTCATACATTGCACACAATAGTTACTGTATCCTCAGGAAGAAAGGTATCATCTGCTTGGAAATTAACCACCTTGGCAGTCAACGCTCGGTGATAGCTTTGCCCTGCAAAAGCTGACCGATAATCACGTGGATTGTTTCAGTTGCCATGTGGACAGCAGCAGCTGATGCAATTTTGAATCAGCATTCAGTTTCTGAAAGGTCATCCTTTGCCTGAATGGATACAAATATACAAAGATAGGTATTTGCCAGTGACATTAACCCTTTCACTGCTATGCTAGTTGAAAACGACCACTAACAGTACGAAACTTGGAATCCTTAGACTATTTTTGTTTTCTTTTTCGCATTAGCATGTAAATGGATTTTCGTAAAATGCACAGTACTGAAATTAGAGTTGTTATAGGACTGGAAACTATACTGTTCGCATGCGTGTGCATGCACTTTTCAGCCCAGAAATTTTACGGGCTGGGAAAGTGAAGGGGTTAAAATATGCACAGGAATTTGTCTTCATGACACTTGCTGCATCAGTGACAGACCAGGATCAAATATATACAACAGCAAATCTGTTTTGGTTTTGATTTAATATTTTTAAAAAGTGTATGAAACTGCTGACTGAGCCCAAGCCACCTGACGTGATGCTGGCAGACAATGTAGCTGCTGACTGGTCCAGCCAAGAAACTGCCGTGATGGTCAGGAGGGTGGCACTTAGAAGTGGCTGAGTTGATGCACAGCTCATCTTGCAGTTTCCTTTAAAAGAAAGATTAAAAAAAGCCAACTACAAACTGTACATAGACTCACATTTTGCTACAAATTGGCCACATTTCCATTAAAGTCTTGGGGTATGGACACTTTTCTCCAGCCACAGAGCTTTGCACTTGTATTTACAAGCTGGCCACATTTCCATTAAAGTCTTGGGGCATGGTGACGTATCACCAATGACTCAGTTCTGCACAAGTACATTACAAACTGACAACCTATGTATCCATTAAAGTCTTGGGGCATGGTGATGACGTATCACCAATCACTCAGTTCTGCACTAGTACATTACAAACTGACAACCTATGTGTCCATTAAAGTCTTGGGGCATGGTGACGTATCACCAATCACTCAGTTCTGCACTAGTACATTACAAACTGGCAACCTATGTATCCATTAAACTTAAAGTCTTGGGGCATGGTGACGTATCACCAATCACTCAGTTCTGCACTAGTACATTACAAACTGACAACCTATGTATCCATTAAAGTCTTGGGGCATGGTGATGACGTATCACCAATCACTCAGTTCTGCACTAGTACATTACAAACTGACAACCTTTGTATCCATTAAAGTCTTGGGGCATGGTGATGACGTATCACCAATCACTCAGTTCTGCACTAGTACATTACAAACTGACAACCTATGTGTCCATTAAAGTCTTGGGGCATGGTGACCAATCACTCAGTTCTGCACTAGTACATTACAAACTGACAACCTATGTAGCCATTAAACTTAAAGTCTTGGGGCATGGTGACGTATCACCAATCACTCAGTTCTGCACTAGTACATTACAAACTGACAACCTATGTGTCCATTAAAGTCTTGGGGCATGGTGATGACGTATCACCAATCACTCAGTTCTGCACTAGTACATTACAAACTGACAACCTATGTGTCCATTAAAGTCTTGGGGCATGGTGATGACGTATCACCAATCACTCAGTTCTGCACTAGTACATTACAAACTGACAACCTATGTGTCCATTAAAGTCTTGGGGCATGGTGATGACGTATCACCAATCACTCAGTTCTGCACTAGTACATTACAAACTGACAACCTATGTGTCCATTAAAGTCTTGGGGCATGGTGATGACGTATCACCAATCACTCAGTCCTGCACCAGTACATTACAAACTGGCAACCTAGGTAGCCATTAAAGTCTTGAGGCATGGTGACCAATCACTCAGTCCTGCACCAGTACATTACAAACTGACAGCCTATGTATCCATTAAAGTCTTGGGGCATGGTGATGACGTATCACCAATCACAGAGCTCTGCACTTGTAGCTGTACATACATATTTGCAACCTATGTAGCCATTAAAGTCTTGGGGCATGGTGACGTATCACGAAGTTTTGCACTTGAACTTACAAACTGGCAACCTACATATATATACATTCATTAAAGTCTTGGGGCATGGTGATTAATCACCAATCACTGAGTTTTGCACTCATACTGTGGAGCCTCATCAGCGGTAACGTGCTTCACATTTTTCGTGGACTTTGGCTGTTTCTTTTTCTTCACAATTTCTGAACGGCCTGCTGGGTGAGTTTTGCTGGACAGCATCGCAATTGACTCTTCCCCGTCTGCGTAGATGACCTTGACATCATCGGCCATGCTGACTTTGCGACCCTGGGGAAGAGCAAAGGAAGGGTCCGAGTCGAGAGTGGTGTCACTGAAGTTTTCTTTGTTGCCGTAGAAAATGCTTTCCTCTTCTTCACTGAGAGAGTCAGCACTCTGGGTGCTGATGGCACAACGCTGTTTTTCGGGGTTAAACCTCTGGCCTCCATAACAGTCGCTGGCTGGTCCTGTGTCAGCGATGGGCTTCAGAGCATCCCTGGGCTGGGCGGTCTGTCTGAAGACGTCGCTGGGGCGCCCAGAGGGGGCGCAAGGTTTGAACCCGTCACTCGGCCGGCCTGTGGCGGGGCAGGCTTTGAAGGGCTCACTGAGCCTGCTGCTGGTGCTGAGGACCTTTTCTCTCATCTGGAACTGGACATCTCCCATCTCAATCTTCTCCACCACTCTCTTCTGAAGCTTGCCGCTCTTCACTTTGTCTGCAACGAAAAATGATAGTTGGTAAAGTCAATGCTGCATTCACATTTTGTTTGGTTCATTGTTTGCTGCTGCACAGAAACCCATTCACAACCACTTGATTTCAGCTAGTTCAGCTGGCACTATGTCTGAAAATTGTACATACATGCTGACATCGGAAAAATATTTGAACATGATGATAAGATACAAGAAAAGAAAGAAAAAAAAAGAAGTTAATCTGCTAAAATATGATTCCCCCTCCCCAATGCACTGAAACATTTAAAATGCCAGTCTATTGGGCCTTGGCTGAATTGTCAGTGAGAAAATGTGCAGGTTCCATGTCAGTAATGTGTCAGAATACTATCACCTCTGACATTGCACATCTGACTCAAACCTGAGTTGCAGTTATTTTTGAGATTTTAAGGTCCAGTCAACTGCACAGGGTCACCGCAGGACGAAGCACACATTCAAAATTCTTTTACATCAGTTCAAGACACAAGTCACCAAATCTCAAGTTTGTCTGATTGACTAATTCTCTCTTCTCTTCTTTCCCTGCGGATGAGTTGTAACCCTCCCATGGTTCCCAGGGACTTGGACTAGAGCCAAAGGACTTTATAAGGACCAATATTGGATTTTGTAAGGACCATCGTAACAGTAAGGAACACAAAAAATTAGCCAAATTTCACATGCAGCGCATCATAGTATTTGTCCAGTTTATCTTTTAGGACCCACTCCTGGCATGCACTGCCCTTTAGCCAGCGGTCTTGAAATGAACATTTTCCCGGCATCTTTGCTGTTAACTCAGGTTCTTGCACAGTTCAATTTTGAATTCTGCAACCAAAATGGCTGACCCAGAAGTTATCGCGTAATCTCACAACTGTGATTTTGGCTGCACATGATCCAAATGAACATGGAGGAAAGCATCATCTGCTTCAGACATCATCTCAGCCTATGTCTGAACGATTTTGAAATTCAGTAAATGTGTCGAACCATCCAGTGTTGCTGACTTTGAAAAATGAGAGGCTATTATAACTACCCATGTGCATTTTTAGCATTAGCTAAACTTGTAAGGACCATGATGCAAATATAAGGACTTATAAGGCCTTACCTGGCAAATTCAATTTGTAAGTACTTGTAAGCACCCGTAAGGACCCTGGGAACCTTGTGCCTCCCCTCACCACGCTGGTTGGGATGACCTGTACTCACCTGGCTCGTACTTGAGCAGTAGCTCCTCCTTCTCTATGGTGGCTCTGATGAGTTGTGACTGGAGCTTGTCGCGCTCCAGCGCCAGTTGTTTGTTTTGCCGCGCCAGGTCCATGTTCTGGTTGGTGACGTCTAGGTACTGAAGGCACTTGGTCTGTAGCTCTGCTCGGGCTTTGCCAGCATTCTCTCTGATAGAGGTAACGGCTTGTTATTTCTCCAAATTACAGAAAAAAACAAATGAAAGGGAAGGGCATGGTAGATGACATGGTGCGTGGTTGTATGGTGTACACAGAACTTGCGCCGAGACGACAGCAGTTTCATGTGGCACCAGCCATGCCAGTGCTGTAAGTACACCACTTTGGTGGATATTCAAAAGCGCACTTTAAAGAGCTAGTCGCTCATGTAGAATCACATGCGAATGCAGTGAGTTGTCTGAGAGCAGGAGAATAGCGCTATATAAAAGCAATCATCATTATCATGCAATCTAAGGTGCAAACTAGCCCTTACAAATACACAGGCTGCATACATACATGGACACATAAATATCAGCCCCACATTATTTTCTATTACTACTAGTTTTAGGCACATTCAGTGGGTGACTTTAGGCATTAACCGCAGTGACTAGGGTTTTCCCACACTTCACCCAAATGATGATGATGATTGCTTTTATGTAGCGTTATTCTCCGCTCTCAAGCAGACTCACTGGACTCACATGTGATTCTACATGAGTGACTAGCTTTTTATAGTGTGTCCTTGAATATACACCGAAATGGCGTACTTACAGCGCCGGCACTGCTGGGGCCACATGAAGCTGCTGCCATCTCAGTGCGTTCTGAGTACACCATACAACCATGCACCGTGTCACTTCATGCAAAGCCACATACGTAAAGTGTATGCTTATTTAGCTGTAACCTGCCACCTGCACTTTTGGCAGAATGACTGGGATCTTTCACGTGCTACTGCGGTAACATGGGGTTGGAACAGATACCGAAATAAGAGTCAGCGCTCTTATAAATATGAATGCAGATTGGTCTGACAAGTGATGCCATCAGTCAAGCAGGGTTCAACCTACCCCCTCTCTGCATTGATATACTACTTCTTGTACAAGTGCTAGACTGTGGATGTACAAAATCAGGCTGGTCTGGGTGGCTCTTCCTGTACCATTGATACATCTTTGCGTACAAGTGCTAGACTGTAGACATGTGGTAAACCAGGCTGGCACGGCAGTCATTTTTTTCTATGCTGATATATACTTCTTGTACAAGGGGTATAGACTGTAGTCATGTGGAAAACTAGGCTGGCATTGGTGTCACTTTTTCTATACTGACATATATATACTTCTTGTGCAAGGGATATGTTACTGACATGCAGTAAACCAGGCTGGTATCCGTGTCACTTTTGCTATACTGATATTACAAGTTGTGTCTTTCTTCTTGTACATGGGAGATAGACTGTAGACATGTAGTAAACCAGGCTGGTGTTGGTGTCACTTTTACTAGTACACTGATAAGTTATATACTTCTTCTTGTACATGGGATATAGACTGTAGACATGTAGTAAACCAGGCTGGTCTGGGTAGCGCTCTGCCTGTGATGATGGAATATATATATATATACACACACAGAGCCTGCGCTAGACTGTTGAGACTATCAGTGCGCAGTACTGGCAATAAAGAATAATTCCGGTACCAACCCTCAGTCAGCTGGCACAGTCAACATTAATTAAGCCTACTAGTACTAATGTGCCTGGGTTTCCACTGCACCCCCCTCACCATAGGTCCCGCTTCTTCCTCTTTTTGAAATAACATTTCTGTTCACCACTCCAGTCAACCTGGCACAATGCGGTCTGCAAAATGAGGGTCACGCTGAGACACCAGACTTTCCAGTGTCAACGTCATCTTTATGTCTGTGCCACGGAAACCATCACCCAAGCATTGTTGTACTCCTTTCTCTTCTGTCCCTTAATAGCTGGTGGTTGTGGTGCTTTTCTCAGCTGCTTAAATGGTTTCTTCATTTGAAGCGGACAATTATACAATTCGGTCGGCGCTGTGCGACATAAAAATGACTGTGTATTTCATTGTGCCATATTGATACAGTTAGATTTAGAATCAAACCTGACTGGGGAAAATTGTACAGCTAAGCTGACTTATCCAAACAGAAATATCGCATGGAATGGTCTGGTATTTTGCAGTCAGTACTCATACTTTGGGACCTGTCCATTTGAGGATGGGGGTTGCTGGTAGTGAAAAAGTTTCTAGTTTTCACTTCTAGCGTGTGATGTGTACAATGTTTGGTGTAACAGTGAGCCTTCTTTGTTTCGCTTGCTGATCAACACCAGAATGATCTTGTTTAGCCAGAGATTCCACTTGCTTCTGGAGCCAGTGTACAGAGTATCTCCGGCAAGACACACAAAGCACTCAGTTTCAGCCAGTACATGGTACAGTTGACTGTATTTTTTACCGGTACAAGGGGAAAATTTGCTGGTAAAACCCGGCATATGCCAGTCTAGCAGAGGCTCTGATATATTACACTTGATGCGCTAGTACCAGACGGCAAATGCATACAAAATGATATGCCTGCTCCGACTCCACAAGTTTTCTTTTTTTTGCTCCGTGAACACACTATATTAGTAAAGTTAAAAAGGGAGTACGTAGCTGACATTGTTTCTTTGTACAATCTATATATTAAGCATGAATGCACTCACTTCTCAGTTTTGATGACGGCCATCAGATACTGGGCATAATTTCTGTCCTCCACCTTCTCCAGAAGATCAGCGTTCGTCATCTGTGCAGCCAGGCTGCCCTGAAAAACAAACCATGAGTATGCCAGTCACCGCCTTTCACAGTGCAGACCAGTCACCGCCTTTCACAGTGCAGGCCAGTCACCACCATTCACAATGCAGGCCAGTCACCACCATTCACAATGCAGGCCAGTCACCACCATTCACAATGCAGGCCAGTCACCGCCTTTCACAGTGCAGGCCAGTCACCGCCATTCACAATGCAGGCCAGTCACCACCATTCACAATGCAGGCCAGTCACCGCCATTCACAATGCAGGCCAGTCACCACCATTCACAATGCATGCCAGTCACCACCATTCACAATACAGGCCAGTCACTGCCATACACAATGCAGGCCAGTCACTGCCATACACAATGCAGGCCAGGTCACTCACCATCACAAAATACAGGCCAGTCACTGCCATACACAATGCAGGCAGTCACTGCCATACACAATGCAGGCCAGTCACCACCATTCACAATGCAGGCCAGTCACCGCCATACACAATGCAGGCCAGTCACCACCATTCACAATACAGGCCAGTCACTGCCATACACAATGCAGGCCAGTCACTGCCATACACAATGCAGGCAAGTCACCACCATTCACAATGCAGGCCAGTCACCACCATTCACAATGCAGGCAAGTCACTGCCATACACAATGCTGGCAAGTCACTGCCATACACAATGCAGGCCTGTCACTGCCATACACAGTGCAGGCCAGTCACTGCCATACACAGTGCAGGCCAGTCACGGCCATACACAATGCAGGGTTGTGGGCTGTCTATCACCTGAGCACTTCAACCAGTTGGACTGTCACAGTTAATGTCCACTGCCTTTCACAATGCAGTGTCACAGTTAATGTTCCGCACGAAAACTGGAGAGTGGCTGCCATCTTTTCCTCACAAGCTGACCAAAGCACAGCAACGGAGCCAAAGACAGGCTGAGGCCAAACAAAACCTTCAAAATAAGTGATGGTGGGTGTTCAGTTCACTGATGACAAGAAGTATCAGTTGCTATTAAATAAGGCAAACAGCAAACATCTGAATGCTGAATCAGACTTACATCATCACATATTCATCAATCTGCCAAATCCTGTTACTACCAGCTGTGTTGAATTAGCTCTGTCTGGAAGTATCTTTCCACCGATGCTACAGTGAAACTGGTCATCTCACTCATGCCTGGACTACTAATTCTCTCCTTTCTGGCCGGCCTGCTTCCTCTGTCCATAGCCTTCGTTGCATACAGAACTGTGCTGCTTGCCTCATATTGAAAAAAACATAAAACTGACCACATCACAACTCTGTTTCAATTTCTCCACTGGCTCCCAGTCCAACAAAGAATGCAGTACAAGATAAACACTCTGTCTTATCTCTGTGACTGTCTTCAACTTTACACACCCTCCTGTACTCTCCGCTCTGCTTCTGATACTCTCACCCTCCAGATTCCTTGCACCAGACTCTCCACTGTTGATTCCCCACATCTATTCTGTTTTTGGTTCATCTACATGGAATGACCTTCCCCTTCCACTCCGACAGAAACCCTCTCTGGACTCATTCAAATGTAACCTAAAAACATTTCTTATCCCAAAACTGTAGCCCTATCATGTTTTCTGTTCCATGCTGATGTCTTCATCCAACTCTGTTGCTGCCCGTTTTAAGCTGTGTAAATTAAGCTTTGCATAGTCGGAATGCCCACGTGTGCGGGTGCCTGCGTGGGTGCGCATGTACATGTGCTTAGAATGTCTCTATGGACACGATTTTGCACTTTACAAATACTTTAATTATTATTAATCACATTCTACCAGTCATTGCAGTGCCACATGGTGGTCCGATGGAAAACGGGGATGAAAGAGGCGGGGCTTAGAGCTCAGCGCAGAACCCTCTTTAGGAACATGCTGACAGCGGTCCGAGGAACTCACTTCTCACAATGTCTCTTTTTCACTGCTGTGTCATTTCCCCGAGTCCAAGCCTAGCTCAGCTCAGTCTCAAACCTGCACGCACGCACAGAGTTGCTGGTTTCCTGTGTCCAGATGTTGCCTTGTTCCGGAGGGACCAAGTTGCCGTCTTGCAGATTGTGGAGGTCATTGTAAAGGGACGCAGAAAATCAGATTGGAAAGGCAGTTCTTACGGCCAACACCTTGCTACACATCAGAATGATCTGAGAAGCTACCCAGGTGAGACCTGGTGTGGCGGCTACCTTTTACACAATCCTACAAGTTGAGTACCAGTTCCCACAGCCAATCATGTACAGCAGAGGAGTTTTGTGAGAACTAGATAGTTACCTCCCTTTCATTTTCAGTAACTCTTCTAGCCTGTTTCTTCTTTTATGTCATTCTATACACACATACACATATATATCAGAACGTCAGAATATGTACATGTATATATATGTTCACGAAAAAGACATATCTGTTAAAATGTCACAGTGTACCCATGCCCTGTCTTCTTTGGGTGGGAAGTTTTCCTTGTTCTTTACTGTTGGTGAGAATTAGTTCCAAAGTGCGATAAAGCTTGTTAACTTCTTACACTACTCTACACTTGTGATACTTGTGATCCACTGGCTGGATTCCAACTTCTGCGCATGGTCAGTGAGGGTGTGTGACTGTTTCACAACAGCAGATCAAAGACCTGAAATAGCAGTTACTCAGCAGCACGTTACACAGCATGACAACACACATACCTGGATGGATTACAGTTTCTGCACGTGGTCAGTGAGGGTGTGTGACTGTTTCACAACAGCAGATCAAAGACCTGAAATAGCAGTTATTCAGCAGCATGTTACGCAGCATGACAACACATGTACCTGGCTGGATTCCAGTTTCTGCACGTGGTCAGTGAGAGTGCGTATTTCAGCATGGGCTTCATTCAGCTGGTCACGCAGCCGCTTGGTGGCGGGGTCCTCCTTGTGGCTGGTCATCTGGAGTGCCATGGCTATCTGCATCTGTTGACAGCATGAACACATTGCCATGGCTATCTGCTTCTGTTGACAGCATGAACACATTGCCATGGCTATCTGCTTCTGTTGACAGCATGAACACAATACCATGGCTATCTGCATCTGTTGACAGCATGAACACAATGCCATGGCTATCTGCTTCTGTTGACAGCATGAACACAATGCCATGGCTATCTGCATCTGTTGACAGCATGAACACAATGCCATGGCTATCTGCTTCTGTTGACAGCATGAACACAATGCCATGGCTATCTGCATCTGTTGACAGCATGAACACAATGCCATGGCTATCTGCTTCTATTGACAGCATGAACACAATGCCATGGCTATCTGCTTCTGTTAACAGTATGAACACATCTGTAGTGCCATGGCTATCTGCATCTGTTGACAGCATAAACACAATGCCATGGCTATCTGCATCTGTTGACAGCATGAACACAATGCCATGGCTATCTGCAGCTGTTGACAGCATGAAGACAATGCCGTGGCTGTTTCTGTTGACAGCATGAACACAATGCTGTGGCTATCTGCATCTGTTGACAGCATGAAGACAATGCCGTGGCTATCTGCATCTGTTGACAGCATGAACACAATGCCATGGCTATCTGCATCTGTTGAGAGCATGAACACAATGCCGTGGCTATCTGCATCTGTTGACAGTATGAACACATCTGTAGTGCCATGGCTATCTGCATCTGTTGACAGCACGAACACATCGCCATGGCTATCTGCTTCTGTTGACAGTATGAACACAATGCTATGGCTATCTGCATGTATTGACAGTATGAACACAGTGCCTTGCCTATCTGCATCTGGTGACAGTATGAACACATCTTGGAGCCATGGCTGTCTGTATCTGTCAACAGTATGAATACACCCAAATGCCATGGCTATCTGTATCTGTTGACATTGTGAACACACCAGCTATTTGTAGACAGAATGAATACATCCAAATGCCATAGCTACTGGTATCTGTTGACTGTGAAAACACCAGCTATCTGTATCTGTTGACTGTATGAATACATCCAAATGCCATAGCTATCTGTATCTGTCGACAGTGTGAACACACCAGCTATCTGTTGACAGTATGACTACATCCAGATGCCATAGCTATCTGTATTTGTTGACAGTGTGAACACACCAGCTATCTGTATCTGTTGACAGTATGAATACACCCAAATGCCATAGCTATCTGTTGACAGTATGAATACACCCAAATGCCATAGCTATCTGTTGACAGTATGAATACACCCCGGTGTCATGGCAATCTGTATCTGTTGGCAGTATGAACATATCCTTGTGTCATGGCAATATGCATCTGTTTACAGCATAAACACATCCCAGTGCCATGGCTGTTGGCTGTTTATGTCTCTCACTTCATACTTCTGGTTTTGCAGTTTACACCCAACTCACCTTGTATTTCTGGCTCTGTTGTTCCTCTATGTGTGTCACCTTGTATTACTGGCTGTTTTGTTCCTCTATGTCTGTGTCTCACCTCATACTTCTGGTTCTGTTGTTGCTTTATGTTTGTGTCTCACCTTGCACTTCCGGTTCTGTTGTTCTTCTATGTCTGTGTCTCACCTTGTACTTCTGGTTGTTGTTCCTCTGTGCGTGTCTCACCTTGTACTTCTGGTTCCGTTGTTTCCCTATGTCTTTGTCTCACCTTGTACTTCTGGTTCTGTTGTTCTTCTACGCCTGTGTCTCATCTTGTGCTTCTGGTTCTGTTGTTCCTCTACGCCTGTGTCTCACCTTGTACTTCTGGTTCTGTTGTTTCTCTGCCTATGACCCACTCTGTACTCCTGGTTCTGTTGTTTCCCTATGTTCTGTGTCTCACCTTGTACTTCTGGTTCTGTTGTTTCTCTGTGCCTGTCTCACCTTGTACTTCTGGTTCTGTTGTTTCCCTATGTCTGTGTCTCACCTTGTACTTCTGGTTCTGTTGTTTCTCTGTGCCTGTCTCACCTTGTACTTCTGGTTCTGTTGTTTCTCGGTCTGTGTCTCACCTTGTACTTCTGGTTCTGTTGTTTCTCCATCTATGACCCACTCTGTACTCCTGGTTCTGTTTCTCTGTGTCTCACACTGTACTTCTCATTCTTTCCTGTGCTTGTGTCTCACCTTGTACTTCTGGTTCTGCTGTTTCTTTATATCTACAGCTGACCTTGTACTTCTGGTTTTGCTATTTCTCTGTGTCTGTGAGTGTGACTCACCTTGCACTTTTGCTGTTCCTCTGCGTCTGTGACTCACCTGTACTTTGGGTTTTGCTGTTTCTCTGTCTATGCCTCCCACAAGGGTTCTGCTGGGGTTTTTTTAGGTTTTTTTTTAGCATGTCTAAATCACCTTGCACTACTAGTACTACTATGTCTATGATGATTGGGGTACCTTGTCCTTTTCTCTGCTGCTTCTTTATGTCTGTGACTTACCTTGTACTTCTGGTTCTGTTGTTCCTCTGTGTCTCACCTTGTACTTCTGGTTCTGTTGCTTCTCTATGTCTGTGACTTACCTTGTATTTCTGGTTCTGCTGCTACTCTATGTCTGTGACTTACCTTGCACTTCTGGTTCTGCTGCTACTCTATGTCTGTGACTCACCTTGTACTTCTGGTTCTGTTGTTCCTCTGTGTCTCACCTTGTACTTCTGGTTCTGTTGCTTCTCTATGTCTGTGACTTACCTTGTACTTCTGGTTCTGCTGCTACTCTATGTCTGTGACTTACCTTGCACTTCTGGTTCTGTTATTCCTCTGTGTCTCACCTTGTACTTCTGGTTCTGTTGCTTCTCTATGTCTGTGACTTACCTTGTATTTCTGGTTCTGCTGCTACTCTATGTCTGTGACTCACCTTGTACTTCTGGTTCTGCTGCTACTCTATGTCTGTGACTCACCTTGTACTTCTGGTTCTGCTCTTCTCTATGTCTGTGACTTACCTTGTACTTCTGGTTCTGCTGCTACTCTATGTC
The DNA here is from genome assembly GCA_018857735.1 of Alviniconcha marisindica. Taxonomy (NCBI): domain Eukaryota; kingdom Metazoa; phylum Mollusca; class Gastropoda; family Provannidae; genus Alviniconcha; species Alviniconcha marisindica. Next base: position 1,023,277 of record JABMCL010001223.1, on the reverse strand, counting down.
TGTGACTTACCTTGTACTTCTGGTTCTGCTGCTACTCTATGTCTGTGACTCACCTTGTACTTCTGGTTCTGCTGCTACTCTATGTCTGTGACTCACCTTGTACTTCTGGTTCTGCTGCTTCTCTATGTCTGTGACTTACCTTGTATTTCTGGTTCTGCTGCTTCTCTATGTCTGTGACTTACCTTGTATTTCTGGTTCTGCTGCTTCTCTATGTCTGTGACTTACCTTGTATTTCTGGTTCTGCTGCTTCTCTATGTCTGTGACTTACCTTGTATTTCTGGTTCTGCTGCTTCTCTATGTCTGTGACTCACCTTGTACTTCTGGTTCTGCTGCTTCTCTATGTCTGTGACTTACCTTGTATTTCTGGTTCTGCTGCTTCTCTATGTCTGTGACTTACCTTGTATTTCTGGTTCTGCTGCTTCTCTATGTCTGTGACTTACCTTGTATTTCTGGTTCTGCTGCTTCTCTATGTCTGTGACTTACCTTGTATTTCTGGTTCTGCTGCTTCTCTATGTCATACTTTTCCTTTAGCTGCTTGTTCTGCACTTTAAGCGATGCCATCATTTTCTCCAGCACCATGCGCCGGTCATCCAGCTGAGGAAAAAAAGCAAGAATAAGCCCCAGCTTTAATTTTAGTCTGGAATGCTTGTTTCCTCTGTTGTTAACAAAGCATTAACCAAAATGTTATTGTGAGAATAATCAGCTGTAAAAAAAATCAGCCCAAAGAACATGTTGGTTCAATTTCATTTATAAAAATTATAGAGTTGAATGAACTCTTTCCACCTATATTATTAAAGGTCTCAACATTTCACTGGAAACCTAAGCCAAAGTACTTCTGAAAGTGGACCCACTGCTCTGGATAGATGCCATGTTAGAAGTCCCACATTTTATTTTGTATTTTGATGACACGTGTCAAGTTTGGTTTGCAATGAAATACTCAGAATTCATATCTATTCCATTTCACGCATTTGTAACAATGCTGGGGTTACTAGTATTGCCAATCCCCTCATCATGAAGTCCTTATTTCTTTTTCCACCTCTTTTTCAAGTGCTATGAGCAAGCTCTGTGAATGTGGAAGTTTTTTTGGGGGGGGGGGGGGGGGGGGTGTAAAAATTGACGATACAATTACGTGACATACATGATTTTTATAAGCATGAAAGTTAAACATCAGGAGAATTTGTGCAGAAAACCACAGAGGCCAAGACTACCTCGGAGAAAAGCGAGTTGCCCTTTGAACTGTGAACCTGGTTTTCCACCCTGCTGGCATCCAGCTGAGCACGCACTTCCAGCACCTCTGTCCTGGCTTCCTGCGCAGAGGAAAACAACGACAAACTCCACAGTTTGTAAAACAAAGAACCAAGCTGGCTTAATCTAACTCTAGTGACCCCCCTCTCCCTGACACTGGGCTATCACCTGAGCACTTCTGCCAGTCGGACTGTGACAGTTAATGTTCACTGCCATTCACAATGCAGAGTTCTGGGCTATCACCTGAGCACTTCTGCCAGTCGGACTGTGACAGTTAATGTTCACTGCCATTCGCAATGCAGGGTTCTGGGCTATCACCTGAGCACACTGACAAGAAACAATGAAACAATAAAATATTGTCTGTCCTAAAGTCAATGCACCCCACCCCCCCCCCAAAAAAAAGAGAAAAAAAGAACAACTTCAGCATCTTGCTCTGTCTAGCTACCATGACAACTAGACAAATTTTAACACAAAAACAGGAAGCGCAAATGTGAACATTGCCTCACATCCAAAATGGGAAAAAGCAACTTTCCATGTCCATCAAGTTTTGTAATATTTTAGTTGGATCACAAATGGGAAATAATAGCTCCTTTGGTGTGACACACACACACAACAGAAGAAACAATAACAGACACCTGACCTCTTTATTCTCACCTGCAACATTTTTTTTTAAATTCACAAACACACAAAAACCGAGAGTAAAAAACATCCACTGTCACAGCTAGTTAACAACATGCACAATACTAGCATATGATGTTTATGCATGTATAGCAATGAGAAAAAAGATGGTATGGACAAGACTCTGTGAGCCAAAAAACAACAAGTTGCTTTTATCATGCACTATGCAATACAGAGCAGTGAGATTCTGTCGTTGTAACCCCACTCTGAACCCATGGATCATGACAGACTGTATGTTGATCCTGTGGCTTCAACACCGATACCATCCCTTTGCAACAGATATCTGCCAGATCTGTGACAGATACAAAATGTCATTGGGCTTACAGTCCCCCCCCCCCCCCCCCCCCCACACACACACACCCCTATGAGTCAGGTTTGATGGGTGTGATGTATTTAAATAACCCCCCTCCCCAAGAGTCAGGTGTGATGTATTTAAGTATCTGCCAGGTCCAAAAAAGTGTCATCTCTGCCTGCCCCGAAGGCAAATAAAATATATTAAAAAAACTATCAGAACCAGTCTGTGTACTATAATCAGCAACAGCTGTTTGCTAATGTTCCTCAGCTAAACCCCTGAGGTTCACCCAAATCTTGGTGAGAAGGGAGATGTGCAGCTGTTTCCCACCACCTGTACATGTCACACTGTAGAAGTAGTGTTACCTGTCACTCCAGCTATCATTGGCAGAAGCTGCCACAAGTATAATTTTTGTGGTGACAAAAGTTTTGTCACGACAAAACATGTCTTTTGTCACAACAAGTGTGCTTGTCGTGACAAAACTTTTGTCTTGAATTTTGTTTGTTTGTCGTGACAAAATATTTCGGTTGCGAAAAAACTTTTGTCACAACAATTTTTTGCCACGATAAACATAGTTCTGTCGCGACAAGCATACTTTTGTCATGACAAACATGTCTTTTGTAGCAAGAAAAGTATGCTTGTCACAACAAAAGTTTTGTTTGTCACTACAAAACACACGTTTGTCACGACAAACATGTGTTTGTCACAAAACTTTTGTCGTGACAAGCATACTTTTGTCACAACAAAAGACATGTTTTGTCACAACAAACACATGTTTGTTGTGACAAATGCGTGTTCGTCATGACAAAAATGATACTTGTGGCAGCTCCTGCCAATGATATCCAGCTGCTGCACTCAAACTTGGGGGATATATATCAGAAATGGTCAGGAAGAGGACACGTACTGTGTAAGTGTTGCACAGTGACTGCCGAGCCTACCTCCAGGTGTTTGCTGTAGGACACAATCTGGCACTGAAGGTCCTCGATCTCTGCGTTGGCCGCCTGCAGCCTGCTGGTCAGCATGTCCTTCTCTCTCTGTGTCTGCTGCAGCTGGCCGGTCAAGTCGATGTGCTTGGCCTGCAGCTCCGTCTGGTCAGGGCAAGGGACGGAGTGATCAGTGAGGATCGGGCAGTGTCAGCGACTAAGCCTTGTTGTACAATGTAGCGGTGGTACTGGTCGTGGTGGTAGTTGATACTGCAGCTACCTGCCTGAACTAACTCCCTGTTTCTGTCCATCATGCTGCCTCTGTCAGTTCTTTCAAATCTTTCTTGGAAATCTTTCTCCTTTCAAAAAACTTTTCTTCAGTCCCATTGCCCTGAGATACGAGCATGTGAGAATGTGTGTGTGTGTGTATGTGCATGCAAGGGTGTGTGTGAGTGTGTGTGCATGCAATGTGTGAGTGTGTGCATGTGTGTGTGTGTGGTTTGTGTGTGTGTGTGGGGTGGGGGTGGGGGTTAGGTGGGGGGTGGGGTGGGGGGGGAGTATCTGCGCATGTGCATTTGAATCTTTGATATTATATCAATATATGTAGTTTAAAATTAAAGAATTTGTAAGCACTTAGGGCCAGTACAGGTTAGGCGCTCTAAGTATCCTATTAATATTATTAACAATAACACCCAAACAATCAAACATATCCTCTGTAACAAACCATTAAAAGCAAAAATGAATGCAGCAAGAAACTGACAAATCCATGACCATGATTACAATGGCTTACACTTACAGGTATACTGTATCATTGACATTGTGAGTGAAAACAGCAGGACAAAGTTTCAATTTCTTTATATTTATTTTACTTGGCATCCAACCTGTGAAAGTACAGGTGAACTTCAACTGATCCATTGCTCCAAACTGTGCACTAAAGGTGAACTTCAATTGATCCATTGCTCCAAACTGTGCACTAAAGGTGAACTTCAATTGATCCATTGCTCCAAACTGTTACTGTGCAATAAAGGCAGGCATTATACTATAGTGGAGGCCCTGTACTATTACTACTAACAATGGCCCTTGGTGAAGTGGGTCAGTCTTTGAACAGCACACACAGCCTCTGAGTCTGAGACTGTTCACTGTAGTCTCCCCACACTAAAAAAAGGGCCTTAATCCAAACAAGGTCTTGCTCATAAAGCAGAGCATCTTAATGAAGTACAGTAGCCCCTGGAAATTTCAACACAGCCCGTGCACAACATCCCCAACCCAGATGCTTTCGTGAGAACCTGTACTTGTGAAGTGCCTCTGACAGACTAATTATGCAATAGCAAGTTTCTTAATGGGTGAGATAAACAAACTCCCAAACAGCACAAAGCATCCCAGTTAGTAGAGTTACCCGCCCTTGCAAGCTAAACTGAAATGAAACATATTTCTAACCCTCCAAACCAAAATTCATGAAGTCACAATTAAATTTACAGAAGAATAACATGATCTTAAGAAGCGCAAACACATTTTTTAACCAACTTCCGATGTTTTCTGCTTTTCTTCTTCTTTCTTTGTGTGTATGTGTGTGTAACTGTGTGTGTGTGTGTGTGTGTGTGTGTGAGTGTGAGTGTGTGTGTGTTGTGTGTTGTATTGTGTGTGTGTGTTGTGTGTGGTGTTTTGTTGTGTGTGTTTTGTGGTGGTGGTGGTGTGTGTGTATGCGTGCGTGCGTGCATGCATGCGTGCGTGCAAAACTGTACAAAAGTTGGCTTAGTTGGAGGCATACCAGGTCCATTCTGAGAGTTGTGACTTCCTCAGTCAAGTGGGCCAACTCCTCAGAGGTGAAGGAGGTGGAGTTGGACAGGACCTGGGTACGATCCAGGTGGGTCTGGAGCAGAGCATCTAGCTCTGCAACACGGTTACGCAGCTCCTGCTCCACCGCCTGCTGGTTCTCCACATCCAGGTGGAGGCTGACCACCTGAGGAGTAAGTTATTAGTTAGTGTTTGGGTTTTCAACATCCTGTCATGTACACAGGCTCATATCAGGATGAACAACCTGAGGAGTAAGTTATTAGTGCTTGGGTTTTCAACATCCTGTCAAGTAAGTACACAGGATCATATCAGGATGAACAACCAGAGGAGTAAGTTATTAGTTAGTGATTGGGTTTTCAACATCCTGTCAAGTACACAGGATCATCTCAGGATGAACAACCTGAGGAGTAAGTTATTATTGCTTGGGTTTTCAACACCCTGTCAAGTACACAGGATCATCTTAGGATGAACAACCTGAGGAGTAAGTTATTAGTTAGTGATTGGGTTTTCAACATCCTGTCAAGTACACACAGGATCATCTTAGGATGTACAACCTGAGGAGTAAGTTATTAGTTAGTGCTTGGGTTTTCAACATCCTGTCAAGTACACAGGATCATCTCAGGATGAACAACTTGAGGAGTATGTTATTACTATATATATATTACTATTAATTAGTGCTTGGGTTTTCAACATCCTGTCAAGTGCACAGGATCAGCTCAGGATGAACAACCTGAGGAGTAAGTTATTAGTTAGTGCTTGTATTTTTAACATCCTGTCATGAACGCCAGATCATCTCAGGATGAGCAACCTGAGCAGTAAGTTAGTGCTTCAATTTTGAACATCCTCTGATCCTGTCAGGTACACCAGTTCATCTCAGGATGAGCAACCCAAGGAGTAAGTTAGTACTTGGATTTTGAACATCCTGTCAAGTACACAGGATCATCTTAGGATGAACAACTTGAACAGTACGTTAGTGCTTGGATTTTTAACATCCTGACAAGTGACAAGTACACAGGGTCATCTCAGGATGAGCAATCTGAGGAGTAAGTGCTGAGATTTTTAACATCCTGTCAAGTGCACAGGATCATCTCGTCAGGATGAACAACATGAGCAGCAAGTTAATGCATGGATTTTTAACATCCTGTCAAGTAGTAAGTACCTGACAATGTGTACCTCTGTTAGCCTGTGCCCTGTACCTGTTTCTTATAGGCTGCCACCTCAGTCCTCTTCTCTTCCTCCAGTTTTTGAGTGATGCTCTGGCGCACACTTTGCAACTCCGCACGCAGGTTGCCGATCTCCTCCTGTTGCCATCGCTGCGTGCACACTGCTACCTCTGCACGTGACTGCAGGCTGCACACCTCCTGGTGTTTTTCCTGGGCAACAATGAGACATCCAGTCACTCAATCCACTCAAACGTCCGGTCACTCAGTCCACTCAAACATCCAGTCACTCAGTCCGCTCAAAGTGAAAACCCCTGGTTCTGATGAAAACCACACTGCTGATGAGAAACCACAGATGTGTGAGACCACTTTTCAGTTTTGATAAAATCTTCTCTTTATAACAATACATAAACTGTACTAAAGTCTTCACCAAAGAGCCCTAATAGTAATACTACGTAATACTAACAGAAAAAAGAAGAAGAAAAAACTTGGGGTTGGGGCCAGGGACTAATTCCCCCTAGCTCTCTTGTTAAATGTTAACTGACAGTGATTGGTAATGGTATAAAATAATGGTAAACTGTTACTGTAAAAGTGTAACAAACCCCTTCCCAAAGATCATCTCTGTAGTATAAATAATAACTAATATAGTAACAAGTAACATAGTAACAGTAAACCATTCATGCACGTGAACTGTAATGACCCCTTCAACAAAAACCACTCCTCTTTTTCACTTATTAATAATTAAATAACTAGTTTTAGGCAACTTTTAGATTTTGTATGTGTGTGGTCTTATTTCTACACTAATTTAAAGTAATATTTATTTTATTTTGTAATAAAACTATTAAAAGAAGGGTTCATTTGAGTGTGTTGGGTAGTCTTAACGTAATTTAAAAAACAAACAAAAAACAACTTTCTTTAAGAAGGGTTTAAGTAATTATAATCTGACTTCTGGGTTACGGGGAACAGTCAACAACTTCCTTCTTTGACTGAAGTGCAAACAACTTGAACCCAGGCTGCCTCATGATGTGATTCAAAATAGAAACACAGTCAAAAGGCACACAACCTGTTTAAGCATTATAAATATAATATATATTTATAATATTATATAATTATAATTAATCAATAAAACTTATTTTTTGGAGATGTATACACCGGTACATCCATAGAAATTAGAATATTATAATAATTAATACATTGATAATGTGTTTTTTACTTCAGTTCTACTTCTAGTGCTACTAACTGTCTGATAAAAGTTCTCTCTTTCAAAATATATATTCAATTCTCCCCCCCCCCCCCCCTCCACTATTATCAATATTATAATTGTAATTTGTATACGTGTACTGTTATCTGCAGGGTCAAAGAAGTTGTAATGTAAAAGAATAAAATTAATAAAAGCCACTCGACACTCAGTCACTGAGTCAGAGACTCTGATCCTCATCCCAAGCCTCTCCTTAATATGACTTTAGACTTGTTAATTATATATTTATATATTAATTATTATGTTAATTGTTATACTAATTGTTATACTTAGTAACTTATAGTTAGCTTGTACCTCTAAATCAGCTGCATGCTGTTTCATCAGATCATCAATACGACTTTGTAAATCGCCATTTTCTTCAAGGAGAGATTTTCCAAACATGGCAGCCTTGATAACATTGTGTTCCTGTTCTTCCAGCGCTGCTTCGAGCTGCAACACTCTGCTGCGCAGTGCCTCAGGGCTCATGTTGTCTGCTGGCTCCATCATGTTTTAATAAGGTCTGCAAAACTAAGCAGTAAATTATATAACAACTTATTTGAGAAAACATACCAACTGGTATAATTATAAACAATATTTTAAAAAAGTCAATAACAAGTGACGCCTGCACATTTCTGCTGTTTATTATGTTAATGTTATTCAAAATATTATGTTAACTAACCTAAATTTAAGTTACAATACTGGTATGGTAAGCTTCTCTATGGTAATCAGTTATGAATCATCTTAGGCAGGAGAGAGAGAGAGAGAGAGAGAGAGAGAGAGAGAGAGAGAGAGAGAGAGAGAGAGAGAGAGAGAGAGAGAGAGAGAGATCTTCAACTCCAAGCACTTCCTGCCTACTGGGTGGTGGCTGCCTACATCAAAGAAGAATGCATTGATAGTTTGAATCCTCCACTGACGTGTCATTTTCCATCGGAACAACCTGAGTTTTGTTCGAAGCTGTTCCGATGGAAAACACCAACACCAGTAGGCCGCCAACGCGCAGTCCCTACTCCGCTGGCACACTAAGCCGAACCTGTGGATGAAGCAGTGCACACGAGTCGTGATTCAAGATCAAGACCACATCGCTGAAGTAAGATTAAGAAAGTATATATATATAATACAGATGACGTATAAGTAATCCTCGCAAAAACGGTGGGCTAAATCCCTGGCTAAAAATACCTCGTTCTTTTTGGTACTCAAGGCACAATCAAGCACAAAATTCCCCAAACACTTTGAAATCAAAATTCGCGCTCGCCATCTTTTACAGGGAGATAATCGACGGAACAAAACGGTGTCCCCCCCTCCCCCGCCGCCTACACCGTTTTGTTCCATTTAGAGATGGGGCGGAAGGGGAGGGGGTGGGGGGTGGGGAAAAAAAGATTCCAGACTTTGTAAAATACTTATGGTTTTTACGCTAACAGGACACCTTTTAGCTGCTGCTGTAACTGTTTGCATTATCTAAACCGAAACATTTTCCGCTACGTCTTCGTTCCGCTAGCCTATTCTTTATTTTTTGACTAGTCACAAAAAACACCCCTTTTTTAAACTTATATGATTTTGGGAGGCGTAAAATAAAAACAAGGACATAACACTTAATAACTTCATACGCTGATAAACGGATGGTGATACCAGGATAATCTGGAGATTAATCATCGGAAAATTGGTGAGAGAGTAAAAGACTTTCAGAATGGTTTCCAATCCAATCATTTGCTACTAGCCTCTACAACTTCCGGTTGACAGACCCCAAAAAGTTTAGTTTACTTTTTAGAAGACGCCGTTGGTACAATGCATTTATAACACGTGCTTGTACTCTCTCTGGCAAATTTAATCATGATGAGTGCTGTACAAGCTATTGAGGATGCAAACAAGGAAATCCAGTAAGTATATGCCGGTGCGGTTTTCACTTGCATTTTTGAGCAACCTAGATTCCCAGACATCTTTTTTGTGGCCTGTGCTGCAAGAAGTGACAACCAGGTTGATGGTATTGCAACTTCCTGATCAGTTTACCGCTACTGATTTGTTTTCCTGGCTCCAGCTTAGTATTTTACGATTGGGTATGCCGAAATATTGTTACTTTTGTTTTCAATTTACTTTGTTTTTGTAATTGTCTCCCCTACTCTGTCCTCATCAGGTCAAGTTTCAGTGCACCGAAGAATACACTATGATTGAAGTACCACTGCTGCAGTGGCGTGCAGCAAACTGTTACAGATTGTAAGATTTTAACTGGTTGTATCATTTTCACAGGCACTTTAGTTTAGGCACCATTCTAAACAATCCTGTCTATAAATAGTGGTATTTCTCTTACATCACTAAAACACACATAAGGGCAGCTTTATATTACCAGGGATCACAAACACTTCTTAGACAGTGGATTTTTTTCCCACCTGGTGTGACAGCTATAATGTGCTGAAAGTGGCTCATGGAAACCAGTCAATCACTGTAACTGGTCAGCCAGAACTGTTGTCAATACTGTTACTGCTATGTAGTACTAGACCTATACTATTAGTATTACTAGCAAACACCCACTTCCATGTATTCTCACTGTGCTGTGTTTTGTTGGTTTTTTTAGTTGTATTTTAGAACCCGTCAAACAAAATAATAGCCGGTACATCTGACCAATTACTGATTTTTCCACCCAGTATATGGCAATCTTATTCTTATTATCTTAACCAGTAAAATAATAATAATAATAATAATGTACATTTTGTCATTTATCATGTGCTCATCACCGCCCTGCGCACTCACATGATACATATTAACCTAAATACAATAGTCTATACACACATAGAGCACAGTCCTACCAAACCAATTTACATATATGGAAACACACACACACACACACACACACACACACACACACACACACACACACACACACACTGACTGTAGCAGAAACTGGGTATTGATAATGATATTGGGGCAGAAATACTGTGAGAAGAGGAACGTTTTTAGTTTGGCTTTAAAAGATAATGGGGTTGAGCAATGTCTAAGGTCCTGTGGGAGTGAATTCCAAATGTGGGGTCCGAAGCAAAAGAAAGTTTGAAAGCCATGAGTCTTGCATTTGTATTGCTGGATTTTCAGCATGTGGGTGTCAGAAGAAGAGCATAGTGTATAAGACGGAGTATAGACATGTAGCAGTTCAGAAAGGTAAGCAGGACCAGAACCATTTATAGCATTGAATTATAAACACATACAAGCGACTTTATATTTAATATGTTCTGAAAATTACTGGTTAACACAAACCTTGTCAGAACTTGCATACAGCAAATGCACTGTTTTGAAAAAATGTGTACAATCAAGGATGATGCTACATACACTGATTCTGACAGTGATTTTTAAAGAACAATCCTACACTTGTGTGGTTGAAATTCTGTGCAAACCTGGTGGATAAGGGCACTACTTTCAGTACCTTTGAGCTTGGGACCTTCCATAACAATCAAAATTTTTCACCAGTGCATGGTTAAATCTTGGCCTTTCACTGGCACTGGCAGATTCCTGGCTGGTTTGTTTACCTTCTCGAGTAGGTGGCCTATTGTGAACTGGCTCAGACCAGTCAGAGGTAGTGAAAGGAACTAGTTCAAACTATCATCATGGATGTATGTCAGATCCGTCATACACGTATGTCATGTAGACCACTGTCCCATTCACAGCACACTTTGTCTTACTTAATCCAAACAAATAAAATGTTCAAAAGAATGCTATTTATTAGGACAAAAACACAGTCTGAAATTTTTTGGGGGTAATCCCCTTTATCAAGCTACAAAATGACAACAGTTAAACTATAACGTAAACTGTGAAAAATGAGATGAAAAACTAAATCACTTATCTGTTTTTGGTTGAGCCATGTTGTTCTCCTGTCCAGTGCTTGGAAGAATGTTGGCATGACAATGACGTGTAATAGGTGTGATGTAAAGAATATTATGCGACATAAAACTCAAATGGCACAGGAGAGTGACAGAAAAGGAGGGGGGGGGGGGAGGGGGAGAGCTGAGATTTGGAATACAGATTCATGGAGGAAAAAAAGGGTGGGGAGGTGGGGAAGGTCCGACCTTGGAAAAGGAAGAAGGCTTCCTGATCTGAACATCCCAGGGGATGAATGGGAAAACCGGAGTACCCAGGGAAAACCCCATTAGTCATATGCAACAAAAACCCAATGATATTAATCGTGATGAGGGTTTCACTGCCATCAAAGTTCAGGAGAACAAAACAACCAACAACGAAAAAAGAGAGAGAGCTACGCAGACACACACACACACACACATACACACACACACTCTCACACATCACATGTACACACACATACATATACAGACTATTGCAGTTCTGTGGTAGGCTACAGTGAAGGCATCTGAGGGAGTGGGACAAAAAAAGAAAAGAAAAGGCCAACATATTCAACAGCATATTTACAGCCATGTAAGGTCTAAATAGACGCAGCCAAGTGACAGCCAAGTATGATTATAGTCTTTCATTCATTTCACTTGGTTTCCTGTTGCCGAGTTTATCACTATATCAACCAAGTGTGATTCCATGTCTTTTCTGTCATTTGCTCTGTCAGGAAAGAGAAGCCACAGTCCTATTACGTGAATGATGTGGATGGTGTGGCCAGTTTGGTCGAAGTTATTAGCAGCAGGTTTGTCTGCAGTGTTTAATGTCCACAAGATGTTCTTTGAAGCGGGTGTCAAGGGTGCGTCCAGTTTCACTGATGCAGAGTTGAGCACATCTGGTGCAATGAATGACGTATACAATGTTGTACGTCAGGCAGTTGAACTACTTCATGATGTTCATCTGGGACTTGGGGCCAGTAACGTTGGTGTTGGTGCAGATGAAAGGACATGTTCCACATTTTGCTTGACTGCATGAAGTGGTCCCAGGTGTTCTTGTGATTGGTTGACACAGCTTAGATCACACCAACGTGTCATGGATGTTGGTGTCATGCTTGTATGCGATCAGTGGTAGATGACTGAAGATCGCTGCTAACTTGGCACATGACTGCAAAAGACCCCATTTGGACGGGATGATTTTGTGTACCCAGTTGGTGGACGGGTGGTACACAAGACTGATGATTGGTCTCTTATTGGTAGCTGTTTTGTCGTTGGGCTGAAGAGTTTGCTGACGATTGATGTGGAATGGTTTTTACCTTCTGAAGAGCAGCTCTGACTATGTCTTCAGGGTAGTGTCTTTTAGAAGGCTAGCGGTCAGTTTTGTTTTAACAGGTTCTTGTCTTACTTAGGAGTGCACTTGCAGAGTGCAAATGGTTGTGATTCCAGACATTTAGTAAATGAATTTGTGGCTGAATCCGTAAATGTGCTTGGAGATAACATGCATGTATGCGTTCAGATTTCAACACTGTTGGACTGGTTATTTGATATTCCCATTGCATTGTGGAGAAGACATAAACAGGCTACAAAAGTACAAATCTAAAATAATGGTGACAGTGTCACTGTCAGTCAGAGAAAAACAAGTGCCTGACTTGATTTCTAATTTGTACCTAGGGAACTTGCCAGTCAGTGCCTGATGGCTGAAGCTGCAGTTACAGTCTGCCAGCTGTGTTATCACTGTATCACATTGTATTGATCAGTCAGCTGGGGGAAATTTAGTCCTTGCTATTTGTGGTGAAACAGTTCCTAGGACTAGCTGGAGCTGGCTTGTTTTTTTTATTGTTTTTTTTAAAAGTGATTGGGAACACTGTATTCATATAGACAATCTAGATGTGTAAGCATCAGTTAAGCTTTGTAAAGAAGAGATCAAGCTGTAAACCACTGTGCATCATGCTGCTTGAGTACTTGAGTTTGTACAGCTTGTTCTATACAGAAGTGCCCAAAGCTGCTGATGTACAGCTTGTTCTAGACTGCTGCTGATGTACAATGATCCATTGTGCATTCATGTAACGATAATAATAATAATAATAATACGTAATTCTTATATAGCGCCTAATCCAACTTGACTGGCTCAAAGCACTTCACAATTCAAAACAAGAATGGACATCAGAATCAATACATGAAACATGCATACACCAGACGATCCAATGTCAACAGCAAAGCACAGGCAAACATGCACACATCCTGGAACCATCAGTATATATATTGTATTTATATTGTGCTGGGTGACCCCAATTAGAGGCTGCTGACATTAATAATAAAAATAATAATAATAAATAACTTTTGTATAGCGTTGTTCTCTGGTGTACCCAAACTCACTGTGCTTTACAACATTCTCCAACATTTTCTAAGTTTCACAAACATAATACATATAATTATCACAACTAACATGTATAATATACAAGTACATGTGCCGTATGAGAAGCAGCAACATGAAAATGAATCATTCTGTTACAACCTACCCTTAATTCCATCTCTCCCAGTCCCCACCCCCACCCCCAACTGATACACACACACACACACATGAATATGAAACAGGTAGCGGTTGGCATGTACAAATCAATCAGAAAGTTTGGCGGAAGAAATGCAGTTTTTAGGTTAACTTTTTCATTATTGGCATCTTATTGTTTGCATTTATCCACTTTATAGTTTATTTTTAAATTCTATACAACGTGCCAAGCTCTATTTTTATGTTAGAGGTTTGTTGTTTTATAAATATTTCATTGTCATTATTAGTGTCTCTGTTTGGAGCATTGCAGCTGAAGCCAAATGTTTGTTGTGTTAAGAGTGCAATGTCAGAATTGACTACTTTCAGCTATAGTAATCTTCATCAAGTCCATGACATGGCATCTCCATTACTGAAGTCCCCAAAGTCAGAGTGCAGCTGCCAGAGGGGTGGGTGACACTGTGCGGGTACATACACAGTTCAGTTGTAGTATGTACTGGTGTGGGGAAATGGTGGCTCACACCACCTTCACAGCCAACATTGGATGATGATGTAGAGCTTCATGTCCTCGGATGTCGGTTGACATATTAGGGACAAACTGTGACCAATGCCTAAGCATGGTTCAGTGTTGCTTTACGTCCACAGAAACCGTAAGGTGCATTGGGACGGAGAGCCCAGGATGGCCACCTCGACTTTCACGCAGCTCCCGAACTCTGAACATTGGATGAACCTCTGGGTATTTTAGGAATACCAAAACATGAACAAACAAACATGTTGTGCTGGTGAATTATGCTTTATATAGTTAGTAGACTGACTGAATATAAATAATAATAATAATGTACATTTACCATGCACTGATCAATGCCCTGAGTGCTCACATGATATATATAACCTAAATATAATATTCTAGACACATGTAGAGCACAGTCCTACCAAAACAAACAAACAAACAAACAAAACAAAAAACAACCAACAACAAACAAAAAACAAAACAAAAAACACACAAAAAGACAAGCAAGTAATTAATTGTTGAGACATTATATATTAGATCATAAACAGAGTAAATCTGAGGGAAAAAGAAAGAAAAAAGAAACACCAGTAGGAGGAGCGAGTCCTACTCATCATTAAGAGCCTATTCAGTGCAACCCCCCCCCCCCCCACCCCCCACCCCCCACTGAATCTGATTTTTGATCTTATCCTGGTGGGGACCATTATTATGTTGGTTGTCTAGGTCAGACACATGTTTCACTACCTCAGTAGCTCCTCAGTGACCACAAGTCTCATTGTAAGTTTTGCCTTTGGTTATAAAAGTATTTTTTTTATTAAAGACGATTAGGATTCCTTCATGTCACTGGCCTTGAGCTATGTTGCAACTTGGTGGAAATTCAAATGGATTCGTGGCAAATGGAAATAGATAAAGCGTGAAGTTGGGCTGATTGATCAAAGGAGACTGAGGCGGCTGATGTTACAGACAAGATCCTTTGCTGGAGTGTGGAGAACAACAGCTGAGTAAGGACACAGTGGTAGTGAGGAATAAAGCTAGTTTTTGTTGCTTAACATCCACAGAGGCGAGAAGGCCTATTAGGGGTGGGGACGAGTGGGAAATGGGGGACAGAAGAGTGAAACCTCGAAACAGGCGCCAACCTGGAAGACCAAGGCTGCCATGGACCGCCACCGGAACAACAGGATGTTAAGGCAGCGTCCGTCAGGCGTTGCGCAGCGACCACCGCACCACGCAATTGCTGTCCCAACTGCTATGCAGAACAGAGTCACAAAGACAATGTCCGTAGCTCCGCCGTTGGGAAACAGCTGAAGCCAAAGAAGTCCAACTCTCTCTCTCTCTAGCCCAGCACCACCTCCCTGCTCTTAATCTCTTCTGGGCTAGCTTCTTCTGAGAGTCCGGCTCACCTCCCTCCTCTTGATCTCGCCTGGACTTGATGAAAATAAAGCTGATAGGACAGGGTTTGCAAGGGTCTTCTTTTTTGGGGAATAAATTGGTGTCTTTGTTTTTTTGGTATTTTTTTCAAAAACGTTTAGTAAGGGGTGAGTGGGGTGGAGGCATTACTTTGCCCAAGTCAGGCAAGTGTTTCATCAGAGTTCATTGCTGTTCTTTCTACTTTTTGTCAG
>JABMCL010001223.1:962500-1002500 GCA_018857735.1 Alviniconcha marisindica | reverse complement strand
TGTCTCCCTCTCCCTCCTTCCGTCCCATCTTTAAGTGGAAATGGAGGATGAAACGGTGGGGGGTTGGGGGGGGGGGGGGGTAAGTGAGCTGCAAGAGTATTATGTTCGCCTCCAAAATATTTTTTCATGTCACCGCCATTTTTTTCTCTTTTTTTTTTTCTTCTTTTTTTTTTGCCGCAAAGCGAGCTGCAGGCAAAACGTAAACACACTTTGTTTTGATATAATTATCTCTCCCCCTCTCTTTCTCTCTCTCTCCTCCCCTTCCCCCCCCCCCCCCCCCCCCCCATTACCCCTCTCCCCCTCTTGGTGAAGCAGAACAGTGAACACGGACCCAAAGCGAATGATGTATTCAAGGCTTAGGGAGAAGAAAAAAAAAAGATAGTGGTTGGAAAGAAGAGTAATAACAAAAAAGTTAAGCTCAAAAAGGGGAGGGGGTGTAAGCCGTGTATGGGGGTACAAAAGAGAAGGGTGAGGAGGAGTCGGGGGGGGGGGGGGGGGGGGGGGGGGTAAAAAGAAAAAAAAGAAAGAAAAAGGCTGCGGCGTTGTTAACCAGAAAAGAAGAAGAAAAAAAAAAAGACAAAGAAAAAAAGACGGTTGGCTGAAGGAGAAAAAAAAAAAGTATTGATGTAGTTTTTTTAGTTTTTTTTTTCCTTTTCCCTTTCCCTTCTTTTCCCTCCCTCCCTTTTCCAGCGCACATTGGGTCGCAGAGGCTTTATGATTAAAGTGTTTGCTCCAACTTTTTTTTTCCTCCGTTTTTTTTTTTTTTTTTTTTTCCTTCCTCTCGGCGAGCCGCAGGCGGGCTTAAAGCAATAGGCACACACACACACACAATCATATGTTGTGTTTTTTTTCTTCTCCCTTCTCTTTCTCATCTCGCTCCACTCGCTGCTTTCATGTTGAACAGTAGGTGCAACTGTGAATATTTGAATTTGTGGCTCTCCGATTTTCCACGTTCTACGTCAAGACTGGGTGGCACGGACGTCACTCGTTCATGTGGAGCTTGTGAATGATTTGACCGACCACGGCCGTGTCAGTGTGGTTACGGAGTGGTGCTAGCCATCATCCACCAGAAAAAGAAAAGAAGGGACTACCAAAATCTCTGCCGTAAGCTAGCTGGAGTCGGAGAAAAGTTCTCTAAAGAAGTCCGGAATCGGCAGGGGTGTCGATTTCCGCTTCTCTCTTTTGTTGTGTACACGCTGTGTGTGTGTGTGTGTGTGTGTGTGTGTGTGTGTGTGTGTGTGTGTGTGTGTGTGTGTGTGTGTGTGTGCGTGCGAGCGTGTGTGTAGTGTGTGTGTGGTGTGTGTGTTTGGGGGAGGGGGGGGGGGGGGTGCACCCGTGTCTGAAGCGCGCGTGTGTGTGTTGTGTGTGTGTGTTTGTGTGTGTGTGTGTGTTTCAGTGTGTGTGTGTGTTTGTGTGTGTGTGTGTTTGTGTGTGTGTGTGCGCGCACATTCAGTTGAGTACAGCTGAGAGAATGCCCCTTGGTGAGAACAGAATCGGGTCAATGTTAGCCGAGTGCGGCATCCAAAGTGGATCGAAGAGAAAAAATGTGCTGTGTTTTGAAAGGAAACAAGCCGATGCGTTGCGGCGCGGAAAAGTCGCTACCACCGTGAATCCTGTTATTGTTTGCTCCATTTTTCTGCCTGAGAATCAGTGGTGATATACATTCTGACATCAGTTGCGAACTCTATACCCCGTAGCCTTCTACGGTGGGAGGTGTCTGTGTCAGTGTGTGCGGCCGACTTCAGTGTGAAATGTCAAAGGCTTGCTTTGAACTTGCGCACTAACAAGATTTCAGAGGGGAGGGGGTGGTGGGGTGGGAAAAAGATAAGTGCTCTCATGATCAGCGTTTCTAGCAATGTGGTATTTGGAGTTTCATATTTTCTGACATTAAAGTTTTGTGTTGTCGCCAAGCTGTAAAGGTTATGGTTCACGATAAAAAAAAGAGAAAAAAAAGGGGGTTTTGAGTGGTTATTCAAGGAATGGCTGTCTGAACAAGACGTGCGCTCAGGATTAAAGATGGACCCGTGCTTTTGAACATTTCAGACTTGTTTCTTACCTATCGGCTATGTCCACCAGCGATGGGGAACTCCGTTGGCTGTCCTGCCAGAGATGATTCGGGCATGTCCGTCATCGCTGCCACCCCCGCCCTCCCTGCACATTTTCATCTTTCATGTTTTCTGACCTTACGGTTTTGTGTGGTTGCCAAATTGTAGCGCTTAGAGAGGAAGCGGCGTTCACAGTAACTCCGGGGTTGGAGCGATGGTTTAGGGAACGTGTCTCTGCCGAGGCGCACAAGATGTGTGTTCAGGATTAAGATGGACCCGTACTTTGAAAATTTCAAACTGTTTCTTACCTATTGGCTTATGTCCGCTAGCCACGGGGAACTGTCGGATGTCCTGCCAGTGGGCTCACTCGGTGGTTCGGACCCGCCGCCGCCGCTGCCACCCCCGCCATCCCTGCAGATTCCACACCCCCTGCACCCTCAGCATCAGCAGCATCAGCAACAGCAGCAGCAGCATCAACAGCAGCAGCAACATCAACAGCAGCAGCAGCAGCTTCAGACGTCGCAGTCATCTCATCACCAGCAACACCCACAGCAACAAAACCACCCCCAGACGGTGGGAAGCCAGCCCCAGCATGAGCCCATTTCCCCGCACCACAGCCACCAGCAACAGCAGCAGCAGCAGCAGCAGCAGCAGCAACAGCAGCAGCCCCCCTCACAGCAGCTGCAGCACCAGTCCATCCAGACCCAGCACAGCCTGGACCTGGACCTGGACCACCAGCACTCCCTGCCCTCCCAGTCCGTGCCCCCGCCCTCCGCCACCTCCACCCTGCAGCTGCACTCGCAGGGAGTCAACACCTCCGAAATGGGCATGGACATCGCCTCCTCCTCGCAGCGTGCCCACCTGTGCACCACCTGCCTGAAAGGGTTCCGCAGCAAGCAGCAGCTGGCCCAGCATTCCCTGGTGCACACCAACATCCGCAAGTACACCTGCTCCTACTGTGAGCGGGCCTTCAAGCAGCTGAGTCACCTGCAGCAGCACACCCGCATCCACACAGGTAAGGCATATGATTATGCTGCTGCGTGCATGGACGGTGGCGAGGGGAGAGCGAGGCCCGGCAGGTGGTTGGAAGGGCTGGTGGATGTAGCTGGATTCGGAAGTGGGTGATCACCTCATGACACCCCCTAGACATTAGGGCGTGGATGGATTGAAAGGGGGGTAGGGGTGGGAGGTCCCGGGGGGGAGGGGGGGGGCGTAGTGGTAAAGATTCGATCAAGGTTAGATACTATTTAAGCAGAAGCGGGCAGTGGCTCACCCACCACTGAGTAGAACGGAGGAGGTATGGTTTGGAGCTCATTTCAGACTGGAGCATTAGCTCCAGGAGAGGTCTGAAAGAAAAACAAACAGGTCAGTGTTTTCCTGGATGGGTTCTTGGAAGTTTGACCCAGGCATATAATACATTTGTGGATTTGTAAAGGTGGATAATTGTGTTGATGAGCCATTTGGAAGGGTGTGTGAAAAAACAAAGACAACGTGATGAAAATGATGGAATGAAATTGAGTTCAAATTGTGTATGACTGTTAATACATTAATTCAGGGTCACAGCAGTGATGTAAAGATGAACCCCCAAAATGGTATTTTCACAACAGATTCATGTCAGATCATGTTCACAGTGTCTGTGAGTGTCGAGTATTGTCTTAATTTGCAGACAGTTAAGGTTCCTGTCTCAGTGCATTCAGAATGAATCCTGAATTCATACGGGGTGGAAATTACTGCGCCAGTCGTGTTCTGCATTCTGATTTCCAGTAGTGATTCAGGGGACAAAGTAACCTTTAACTGGCTGTAATATTTGCCACAGAGCAGGTCAGTGCTATTGGCCGCCATTTTTATTCTCACAAATGAACTGCTGGGAATGACTTCCATTTCACAGAACATTGTCACATCGGATACCTCATTAACATCTGTGACAGGCCCGTTGGCTTCTTTGGGATCCTGTGGAAATATGCCTGTATGAACAAGTCACTCTGATTCAGATTGTCAGTGTGATGTGGAGAGTTTCCCAGTTCATAATTCAAGGACCACTGGAGTCTGGTCATAGACAGAGCCATCCCTACATCAGATTTTGAGAAAAGTAACTGTGAGTGTTAACAACTAAGAGTCAGCGTATAGTCCACAGCCCATAGACAGTAAATAATTATGCGTAAATGAAGATTCTGCTTTACCCAGAATTAGACAAAACCATTATGCATGTAAAACTGAAAAGAAGCAAGTATTATTATGATTCCTTGTTTTGTTAGTTGGAGATGGTCAGCATTCAGATGCTTAATAGAGCATGACTCAGAAAAAAAGAAGAAGAAAGCTTTTAACATCATTTTTTATGAATTGAAATAAATCAGTAACACCATTAGAATAAATCAGTAACACCAGCAAATTGCACTGAAAAGTGTGCCTGGAAATATTTTTCAGTATTTGAAAGAAAACAGATTCTTGCCATCTTAGATGAACTGTCCCAACATAATTATGTGATGGAACAATGTTCAATGGAAAGATTTGTTTCAAAATGTCTGCCAAACTGTACATAAGCAAAGTTTGTGGAAAAGGTAAAAACCTAAACATTTGTGCTCTCACTCTTGGTATGACAATGAGATCTCTGACTGACTTTTTTTAAAAATATTATCGTGTAATATCTATATATATGTACAGTATTATGTATACAGCAGTTTCATTTTCAGTGCCTTCATGTAGTGTGTATTCAAGGAACACAAATAACACATTTCGTGACTGGACAACAACCAAAATGTTGAGGTACCGTAATTAAGCAAGAGCTTTCAAACTTTCCATGACGATAAGTCAGCTGTGCATAACCAGCCTGTTTGTATTATTCGTTTGTGTGCATTGTCTCAAATTTGGTATGATAGGTGAGTTTCAAGTTGAGCTGTTGAGATGAGAGTTTTGTGATCATTTACTCTTCTTAATAATACTAAATACTGATAAGAATCCAGGCTATAAGTAATTCCTAGGGCTGTGTGTATTGTGTTTTTTTGTTTGTTTGCCAACCACATCATTGTGGGGCGTTTATTCAGAAACATTCATCCGTCATTACAATGTTCCTCTCACTCACTCAGTCACGCGTCGTCGTATGATTTTTTTTACATGTACATTCTGCACTATGCCTCTTCGCCTTGGTTACAGTGTGCACAATTTTTATTTTAAGCTTTGTCACAATTAAACATTTTGGAGTCTGAGCTGATTTTCAAATATCATGGACAATGGAAGGAAGGCATTAATCTTTTTGTACATACTTATATACAGTTTAACTATTAATGTAATAGGATTTATTTGTTTAGTTTTGACCTTCCCGCAATTTTTTTTCTTTTTAAACAACAGTTTTCCCCCCCACATAACCACAGTGGGAACAGTTTTCACATACCCACAAAGCAAAAAATAGTCTAAATAAAGTCACAGAGCTTGATATATATATATATATGTGTGTGTGAGTGTGTGTATATATGTGTGTGTGTGTGTGTGTGCGTGTGTGTGCATTCATGCGTGCATGCATGCATGCATGCGTGTGGTGTGTGTGTGTGTGTGTGTGTTTGAACCTCAGTTGCATGCAGACTTTTTGGTGAATTATTGTTATTTGCTTAAATCCATCCACATGTCTTTGTTCATGTGTCCTCACTTTCACCCCCTGCCTGCACTCTTTTCTGTACTGTGCCACCATCTGTGATGACATTTGCACCACCAGTCCCAGGATGTTATTGTTAGCATCACCAGAAGAGCTCTCAGTGGGCTAGGCTGGGGTCACACCAGGGTTTTTTAGTCACAGGTGTGTAACTGTTATCGGTGTTGGTGTTCATGTCTGATGTGTACATCTGAACCCCAGGACTTTTGGCAGTGACACTTGGTGTGTTGGTGTTTCGTTGCCAGGCAGACATTCAGCTCCAGTGTAGTGCAGATAACTAGGGTTGCTGCGTCTGTCCACCTAGACCTTCACTGTAAAGAACTAGGATTGCAGTGTATCCACCCAGACCTTCACTGTAAAAAACTAGGATTGCTGTGTATCCACCCAGACCTTCACTGTAAAGAACTAGGATTGCTGTGTATTCATGCAGATCTTCACTGTAAAGAACTAGGATTGCTGTGTGTCCATGCAGATCTTCACACTCACGGTAAAGAACTAGCATGGCTGTGTTGGATTGCTATGCATTGAGAACGATTTTCATGTTATAAAGAAGTACAGGATTTTTGTATGGTCAACCAAAAGACCCAGAAAAACTGAAAGGGCAGAATTTCACTTGTAGGAAGAGAATACTGTTTGTGTGTGTCAGATGCGGCCTCTCATGTCTTCTATGTTGGTATTTTTCTGAATCACTGTACCATTTCTGATGGAGCTATGTACACATGCACTGTTAATCACTTAATGGGCAGAATGCTACAAAGGCAAAACCAGCGAAGAAAGACCACAGCCATCATGCATGCATAGACCACAGCCATCATGCATGCATAGACTGCAGCCATCATGCATGCATAGACCGCAGCCATCATGCATGCATACATCATTATACATAAGATCTCTGGACTGTCTCAGTCTCATGCTGGGAACAGTTGCTGAAGTCAGTGTAAATCCAGTTTCATGTTACAAGATTCCACAGTCTGTTTCTCCCATTCCCAGACTTAGACTGCCAGTGCTGCATTTAGCATGACTGTTGAAAACGATTAATCAGTAAATTTATTACATCAACTGGTATAGTAAGTTAAGTACCAAATTGTGTTGTGTTAGAGTGGGCTGGTGGCTTTCTTGCTTCCATCCGTTATAGCGTTGCCGTGCATTCTGAGAACAAACGGTGCAAAAGTGAAAAATGGTGAAGATATTTTTGTTTGTGTGCCTTGTTAGGTAGAACTTGTGAAACTTTGCATGATATCCTTTGTTTATTTTGTTCAGTTGTAGGTGAGTTGCTTGTTTGTTCCAGACAGCTTTGTGTCACGGTAGCTGTGTGTCAGCGCAGAGGGTCAGTCTCAGAATAAAGACAGTTACTCCGTTAGTGAGCTACTGCTGAAGGGTCTGTCACTGTTACACTGTTAGTAGTGTCTCGGTCACAGTTACACTGGTAGTAGTGTCTCTGTCACTGTTACACTGTTAGTAGTGTCTCTGTCACTGTTACACTGTTAGTAGTGTCTCGGTCAGTGTTACACTGTAGTAGTGTCTCGGTCACTGTTACACTGTTAGTAGTGTCTCGGTCACAGTTACACTGGTAGTAGTGTCTCTGTCACTGTTACACTGGTAGTAGTGTCTCTGTCACTGTTAGTGTTACACTGTTAGTAGTGTCTCGGTCACTGTTACACTGTTAGTAGTGTCTCTGTCACTGTTACACTGGTAGCAGTGTCTGTTATTGTTACACTGTTAGTAGTGTCTCTGTCACTGTTACACTGTTAGTAGTGGCTCTGTCACTGTTACACTGTTAGTAGTGTCTCGGTCAGTGTTACACTGTAGTAGTGTCTCGGTCACTGTTACACTGTAGTAGTGTCTCTGTCACTGTTACACTGTAGTAGTGTCTCTGTCACTGTTAGTGTTACACTGTTAGTAGTGTCTCCATGTGCATGGCATTTCTTTAGGCTTTCTTTTGTCCCTGGGTTGTCCCCCAGTTTGAGTGGAACAGGCTAGTCCCCTACTTTGAGTGGAACAGGCTAGTCCCCCACTTTGAGTGGAACAGGCTTGTCCCCCAGTTTGAGTGGAACAGGCTTGTCCCCCACTTTGAGTGGAACAGGCTAGTCCCCCAGTTTGAGTGGAACAGGCTAGTACCCCACTTTGAGTGGAACAGGCTTGTCCCCCAGTTTGAGTGGAATAGGCTAGTACCCCAGTTTGAGTGGAACAGGCTTGGCTTGTCTCCCAGTTTGAGTAGAATAGGCTAGTACCCCAGTTTGAGTGGAATAGGCTAGTACCCCAGTTTGAGTGGAATAGGCTAGTACCCCAGTTTGAGTGGAATAGGCTTGTCCCCCAGTTTGAGTGGAATAGGCTAGTACCCCAGTTTGAGTGGAATAGGCTAGTACCCCAGTTTGAGTGGAATAGGCTTGTCTCCCAGTTTGAGTGGAATAGGCTAGTACCCCAGTTTGAGTGGGACAGGCTTGACCCCCAGTTTGAGTGGAATAGGCTAGTACCCCAATTTGAGTGGGACAGGCCTGTCCCCCAGTTTGAGTGGAATAGGCTAGTACCCCAGTTTGAGTGGGACAGGCTTGACCCCCAGTTTGAGTGAAACATGTTTGTTGCCCAGTTTGAGTGAACAAGTTTGTCCCGCTGTTTTAGTGGAACAGGTTTTCCTGCAGTTTGAATGGAGCATGTTTGTACCCCAAAGATTGAGTGCACTAGGTTTGTCCCCCCTAAATGGTGTGGAACAAGTTTGTCCCACAATTTGAGTGGAACATGTTTGTCCCCCAGATTGAGTGGAACAGGCCTGTTCCATAATTTGAGTTCCCCCGATTTGAGTGGAACAAGTGGAACAGGCGTGTCTTTTTGGGAGGTGTCTTTGCCCAGCAGTTTGAATGGAACGAAAATGTCATGCAATTTGGGTGGAGCAAGTGTCCCACGTTTTGTGTAGAGCAAGCTTGCCCCACAGTTTCGATGGAGCAGGAGTGTGACCATCCCAGATTTGGTGTAGAGCAGGCTTGTCCCACAGTTTGGGGGGGGGGTGGGGGGGGGGGGTGGGGGGGGGGGGGGGGGGGGGGTTAGGCTAAAAGTGGCTCACTTGGCGTGACAGGGGTGGGGTGAGGGAGGGTGGGGGGTGGCTAGGCTAAAAGGTGGCTGATCTTGAGACAATGACAGGGGTGGGGGGAGGGTGGGGGTGGCTAAAAGTGGTCTTACAGTGACAGGGTGGGTGGGGGGAGGGTGGGGTGGCTAGGCTAAAAGTGGCTGACCTTCAGACAGTGACAGGGGTGGGGTGGGGGGAGGGTGGGGTGGCTAGGCTAAAAAGTGGCTGACCTTCAGACAGTGACAGGGGTGGGGTGGGGGGAGGGTGGGGTGGCTAGGCTAAAAAGTGGCTGACCTTCAGACAGTGACAGGGGGGGGTGGGGGGAGGGTGGGGTGGCTAGGTAAAAAGTGGTGACCTTCACAGTGAGGGGTGGGGGAGGGTGGGTGGCTACTAAAAAGTGGCTGATATTGAGGCAGTGACAGGAGTTGGGTGGGGGGTGGCTAGGCTAAAAGGTGGCTGACCTTGAGACAGTGACAGGGTTGGGGGTGGCTAGGCTAAAAAGTGGCTGACCTTCAGCCAGGGGGTGAGGGGTGGGGTGGGGTGGGGGGGGTGGCTAGGCTAAAAAGTGGCTGATATTGAGGCAGTGACAGGAGTTGGGTGGGGGGTGGCTAGGCTAAAAGGTGGCTGACCTTGAGACAGTGACAGGGTTGGGGGTGGCTGGGCTAAAAAGTGGCTGACCGTGAGACAGTGACAGTATCCCTGAATACAGTACTAATCATCAGCAGAGACCATGCAACCATACACAGAGTGACAGACCCACACACACACATGCATGCATGCAAGCATACATGTATACACATGTATGCAAGCACACACACACACACACACACACACACACACACACACACACACACACACACACACACACACACACACACACACACTGTCTCTGTTCCCCCACCCCCCACCCACCCACACACATGCTCACCTGATCACTGCCCCCCCCCCCCCCCCCCCCACACACACACACACACCACCATCACCCTTTGTGCTGGAATTCCAGTCAACTTAATTATAATTATATTGGACTTTGCGTGCATGAGTGAAAGGTTTGTTTGTTCCATGCCTGAACTGTTTATTTATTTATTTATGTATTTATTTTTGATTGTTTTTTCAGCTCATGTTTTGTATGGGAACAACTTTTAGTGAAGCACAAATATGCATGCATCAAGATATGCAGTTGATAAACTGTTTTCAGTTATACTCCTGTGATTGATCTGTTGTTGTTGTTTTATTATTATATGGGGGGCGGGGGTGGGGTGGGTGGGTGATGGGGGTGGAGGGGGGGTGGGGGTGGGGGGGGCATGAAACTGAAAGGTAAATTTTGATCAGTCTTGTAATAGGATTGAAGAACAAAGATAAGGTAATCATTAAACACCGAAGCTTTGACCAAACTGTTCAATCAACCAAATGATCTGGTACCTTTATCATCCAGTCTAGAAAGATGACAGTGACAGTTCAAGTTCAACAATTATTTCAGACTTAGTTTATATACCTTTATGAATTGTATCAACACAGGTTTTTCTTACTCAGACGGTTTGCTTTCAGAAGTTGCACACTTTTCCACAAAATTGCCTGCCTCTAACAGAAAGTCTTGTCTGAAAATCTGTTATGTAGATAAAGGAGAAACGGACAAAGTTGAGGATCGCAGATATCTTTGCCATTTCTGTGAACGAGCGTTCAAACAACTGACACATCTACAGCAACACACTCGCCTTCACACAGGTGAGCCTGCGACTGAGAGCAGAACACTTTGCGTTTGCATCTGTTCATGTCGGAAAGCCAGAAGATATTAATCAGTTCATTCTTTAAACTTATTAAAGCCTGAGATGGGTGTTAAGAGAGGGCTTAGGGATTTGAAGCAATGACATTAACAGTGGCACCTGGAAACGCTGGGTGTGTTTTATTTGTGTCACTGGTAAATCACAAGTGGCTACTGTCAGATCAGGCTTTGGCGTTTTCCCTCTTTGTAGTGCAGTCATTTATCAAATGTCATTGTCTGCTCTTTTGTGATTTATTTATATATATGTTTGTTTATTTATCTGCATCAAATCAGTTTTATTTTCTTGCATATCATCGTCAGACATGCATCAGTTTTGGTTTATGTTGAAGTTCAGGCTGGAACTGAATGACTGATGTGGATTTCCAGGGGTTGCACTGACACTGATACCGTGACAGTCTCACCTGTTTGGGTCGCCATCGGCAGAGCGCTAAAACTCTGAAAAGAAAGAAAGTATGGAGGGCGTATTTTAGAAATGCATGTGACGTGCAAGTTCACCTCGTGTAGGTCTCTCCAAACAGCATTCATGCTGTAGAAAACCAGAAATGTTGTCTTGCTTCTGACCTTCGCTTCTCAGATTCCTCTGCCCTCACCCAAGGGACACAGCAGGTGAAAAAAGTTTGTTTGTCTCTTTGTCACAGCTTTTCGCTGTCACCAAAATATAACGGGAAAATGTTTGAACAATCACCATTGCAGAGAAAGCATGAGGTAAATAGCGGATGAAGGCATGTCCATTGAGCAACAGTCTGCATGGCATTGCTCTTGGCTTGTAACATGGGCAGACAGAGTATTTGAGGGGATCATCACAGAATTGCATAATGATATGGCAATACTGTAAACTGCACTAATAATGTGTTTGATGTTGGGGAAAATGCCATATTTTCACGGAGTTTTGCAGTTGAGTGAGTGCAACGTCTTGATTTGCATGAATGGTAGATCATCATGTCCATATATATATATATGTGTGTGTTATGTGTACATTATACATACATAACATATGAGATAATGTGATTAAATGACTTGATTTATGTGAAATGCTTGCATTAGCTTTCAGTTTGTTTTGTCAAAGCTTTTTTGTTAACCCAGCTACTGGTTGCTTATTTGGCCCCATTTGCTCTTTGTCAGCTTGGAACTGTGGTAAAGTTTTGGGTGTTATCTTAAGTGTTTGCTTCTTTAATCTTCTGCAATACACCACAATACACCTGCTTTTCCCAGCAAGATACAATTAACGAAGGACAAATTCAGCCTTCAGTGCTCACCATCAAAAAGGTAACAAATGAACAAACAAACAAACAAGCACAATGTCAATCAGACATCAAACATTGAGATGCATTGTGAATATGGTTTAAAGTAATTACACCATACACATGAAAAGATGTACCATTTGAATTTTGATATCAAAGCGTTTCAGTATAAAAACTGCTGATTCTGCTGTAAATAAGTGTTCTTTTTTTAATCTTATTTAATGGCTAATGTTGAAAACATTTCACTTTTGGGCTAGTGAAAAAAATGGGAGTGTACCTGACATAATGATCAGCATTGGGCTGACCAGCCGTTGCGCTTTACCCTGTTCATACCACTGTCAGTGACTTGACCATATTTCAAGGTCACAGCAGTGTCAAACAAACTGAACTAAACTTTTCATGGTTTTACCCCTGTAAGTTCAAAGTTTGCCTGATTGTTAATGACGTCATCTACACCCAGGATAAAATATATAATATGCTTTTGTTTTTCGCTTCTGCCTCTCTTCAAGGGAGATAATTAACCAACTTTCTGATTTGACAAGAACTGTAATGTAGGCTTTTTCACAGACACTGTTTAACGAGGCTCTTCCAAACCTGCTTGGATTCCACAGATTTATGCCAGGTTTGATGACCATGACCTTGTTTTAAGGTCACAGATATGTCTGCAACATAAGCTGCAAAGTGCGTTTTTTAGATTGTCAAGTTGAATTTAAACATTCTGTGGTTGCTGTATTTTGCATGCACAATACACTGTTTTACTCTGTTCTTTATTTGGGAGAGATAATTAAAATTAGTGTAGTTTTCTTCCGGTTTTGTACTTGAATGTGAGTTGTGTGAGCATAATTGTTGTTTATTTTACATGCATATTATTATATAATATTCAGTCAGACGGAGTAATAGATTTCAATTTTTAAGCAGCTGAGAGTACAAATATTGCGATCATATTGTTTTTCTAGTGTGAGAGTATGAGTACATCTTGTGCATTGTTATTGCAGTATACTCGGGGCTTTTCCCCCAAAAACAGATAATATTCAAAGTCGGACTGAATAATAGATTTAAAATTTTAAGCAGCTGAGGGTACAAATATTGCGATCGTAGTGTTTTTCTAGCGTGAGAGTATGAGTACATCTTGTGCCTTGTTACTGTAGTTTACTCAGGGCTTTTCCAAAAAATGAAACAAGAACAAAAAAGGCTGGCCGTGGAACACTTTATGTTGGTAGCTGAGTGACATGAATGCACTGCAGTGCCCCCTACTGCTGGTGATTGCTACAGCCAGCTACAGGCTCTGGGTTTGATACTGTCTCCTGTCTCTGGGTTCAATGCCATTTTGTCTTCAGTCCTGAATTAATAGATGCACATATGATATATGTAATATAATAATATTAACCCCTTCACAGCCATGATGTCACTTGAAAATGGCAAAAAGAAAAGAAAAATTAAAAACCCTTAAGCCTTTTTCTTTTCTTTTTTTGCGCTGGCATGTGAAAGGACTTTCATCAAAGCACATAGCATTGAAAGTAGATGTTATAGGACTAGAAAATATACTGTTAGCAGGCACATCTGTACATCTTTCAGCCCGTAATTTCACAGGCTGGGGCAGTGAAGGGGTTAATAGTATTTTGCTACAGGTTCAGTCAAGTCAGTGGGTTTTGTGTGTATGTGTGATTGTTGATCGTCTGTGTTTGTTCACAAATATAGATCTGCAAGCCACTTTGAGGTCAAGATAGTTTAGTCTAGTCACCACTGTCAGGTTCTATATGTGTTAAGGGAAAATAATAATAATAATAATACATAAATTTTCTATAGCGCTATTCCCCGCTGAGCGAGCTCAATGCGCTTGTTCACATACATAATATATACCATTTACATTTACTAACATATCATATACAAGCAATCTCATAATACATACTTAATAAATTACACTAATTAAAATGAAGTTAAAGGCAGACAGCCTCTAATCCTGATTAGGCTAAAGAGTTCACAAGTCTGGCACTTATTCCAGGTAGAGAAATGAGCCGTTAACTTTGCGTTTCGGCTATCTGAATAGTCCTGTTTGAGCTCCACACATGCCATTTTTCCATTGGCATCACTGTTTAGAAAGTAAACATGATTAAAGGGATTGTTTGCTCTTATTATGTAGGGCCCAGATGTTGTCATCAGTTGTCGTTCAGATGTTTCTTTTGGGAAATGCTTTAACCACAAGGAATTGAGTGACAGAAAATTCCATTTTATGTGTTCTGAATTGAACAGCTAGCTCTTGACAGTGACAAACGGTTACTTTCACCAGTCACAGCATGGCTAGATCTTGACAGTGACACATAGTTACTTTCACCAGTTGCAGCATGGCTAGATCTTGACAGTGACCCACAGTTATTTTCACCAGTCACAACTTGGCTAGATCTTGACAGTGACACACAGTTACTTTCACCAGTCACAGCATGGCTAGATCTTGACAGTGACACACAGTTGCTTTCACCAGTCACAGCATGGCTAGATCTTGTCAGTGACAAACGGTTACTTTCACCGGTCACAGCATGGCTAGATCTTGACAGTGACACAGTTACTTTCACCAGTCACAGCATGGCTAGATCTTGACAGTGACACACATTTACTTTCACCAGTCACAGCATGGCTAGATGTTGACAGTGACACATGGTTACTTTCACCAGTCACAACTTGGCTACATCTTGACAGTGACCCACAGTTACTTTCACCAGTCACAACTTGGCTAGATCTTGACAGTGTCACAGTTACTTTCACCAGTCACAGCATGGCTAGATCTTGTCAGTGACACATGGTTACTTTCACCAGTCACAGCATGGCTAGATCTTGACAGTGACACACAGTTACTTTCACCAGTCACAGCATGGCTAGATCTTGACAGTGACACACGGTTACTTTCACCGGTCACAGCATGGCTAGATCTTGACAGTGACACACAGTTACTTTCACCGGTCACAGCATGGCTAGATCTTGTCAGTGACACACAGTTACTTTCACCGGTCACAGCATGGCTAGATCTTGTCAGTGACACACAGTTACTTTCACCAGTCACAGCATGGCTAGATCTTGACAGTGACACACAGTTACTTTCACCAGTCACAGCATGGCTAGATCTTGACAGTGACACACAGTTACTTTCACTGGTCACAGCATGGCTAGATCTTGTCAGTGACATGCAGTTACTTTCACCGGTCACAGCATGGCTTGATCTTGACAGTGACACACAGTTACTTTCACCGGTCACAACAACTTTTGCAGAACAGTGACTGTTAGTATCACCCAAGGCACAACTCCTGCTGTTTGAGGTTTAGACCAATCCTCTGTGTCAGGTTGTTCGATTTGTACTTGTTTTGACAACACACAAACAGGGTTGACAGTAGATTTGTACTTGTTTCAACAATACACTGACAGGGCAGACAGGACACCTTGCTGATGACTATGCCTTGGACATTTGAGAGACAGACAGATTGGTTGTACAACAAGAGTGTATCACACTCACAGCCCCTCTTAATTCAGTCAATACCCCCCCCCCCCCCCCCCCCCCCCGCCCACCCACCCCCGCCCCACCACCCCAATCACACAATTATTACATTTTGCCTTGAAGCGTTGCCTCACAGATGTACCTTCTCCTACACCATAGCGTTATATCACAGTCACGCACCAGCCCAGCCTATCCTGTAACACACATCTCAGTGTATCATCTGTTATGCCACAATCATGCACTGTCCCAACGCTTCACACTTTCACTTCCTATCAGCATATCATGTAGCACCCATCAACGTGTTGAGTTACAGTATTTATAGAAAACAAAAGTGTTGGGGGGAGGGGCGAGAGAGAAGGTGTGCTGGAAGTGTACATGTGTTAATATGTGTCCTGTGTTGCAGGAGAGAAGCCGTATAGCTGTAAGTTTGAGGGCTGTGACCGCGCCTTTGCCCAGCTGTCCAACCTACAGCACCACATGCGCAACCACGAAGACCAGGTGAAAAAAGAAGCCTCACGTGTCCACAAGTGTCTCGTCTGTCACCGATCCTACACCAATGAAAGCAGTCTAAAGGCCCACACCCTCAAGGTCAGTATTGGAATTGTCTACTGTGTTGCAATGGCAACCAGGAGAAATTCAAAGGAGTCTCTTTTTGCAGGTTCTAGTGACCTGAATTTCCCACAAGGGACAACGACAACAACAACAACCAAAAAAGGCAAGCAAGCAGCTTGTTGCAGTGCAGCTTATTGATGCTGGCCTAGGATGAGTCAGCCTTGCATCATTACAGTTTGTGTTAGTTGCAGACAGTTCCACCTTTCTTGAGACAGTTAAGTTACCGCCTAAAGTCATACATCCGATTTTCGTGTGGGTTTGTATGCCTGATGTTCTTGCAGTGTTGCCCTCGCCTGGTCATGTGTCAGATTTTCTTGAGTGTTGCTATGGATCGTAGCCTTGGGTGTCTGATGTTTCTGCAGTGTTGCCCTCGCCTGGTCATGTGTCAGGTTTTCTTGAGTGTTGCTATGGATCGTAGACTTGGGTGTCTGACGTTTCTGCAGTGTTGCCCTAGGTTGCCATGAAATGTGGACTATTGGAGTTTTTGATGTTTCTACAGTGTTGGAGTCTGTTTGGTAGTGTGTCTGATCTTCCAACAGGGTTTGAGTTAACTGGTAATTTCCTGTATTTTACAGCACATGATCAGTGTATACAGCAGAAATAAAATCAACAGTTGGTCAGAAATACTGGCAGTTATTTTGTTTGACCAGTTCTTTAAAAACGAAGGAGGAAAAAAGCACAGCACAGTGAGAGGGAGCATGTGGCGTGTGTGTATGCTTGTGTGTGTGTGTGTGTGTGTGTGTGTGTGTGTGTGTGTGTGTGTGTGTGTGTGTGTGTGTTCTAGACAGAGAAGGGGCCTGGGTGTTCGGTAGTACAGAAGTATGGCTGGACATGTGTCTGACTGGTTACAGTGATTATCTGACCAGTTTTTGTGAACCACTTCCTACAGTTCTTCCTCTTATAGATCATGTCACACCAGTTTGAAAAGTGGCACTATCACTGTTCCTGCCATCTTGCTGTGGGTTGGCCATTTGCTTGATCTTTTTACAGAGCTACCCTGTTGCCTTGGGTTGGTCAAATGTCTGATGTTCCTGTACTGTAGGCCTTGGTTTAATCATTGATATGTCTGATGTTCCTGTAGTGTAGGCCTTGGTTTAATCTTTAAAATGTCTGACATTCCTGTAGTGTAGGCTATGGTTTAATCATTAAAATGTCTGATGTTCCTGTAGTGTAGGCCTTGGTTTAATCCTGCGTCTGATGTTCCTGCAGTCTGATGTTCCTGTAGTGTAGGCCATGGTTTAATCCTGCATCTGATGTTCCTGCATTCTGATGTTTCTGTAGTGTAGGCCTTGGTTTAATCCTGCGTCTGATGTTCCTGCAGTCTGATGTTCCTGTAGTGTAGGCCTTGGTTTAATCCTGCGTCTGATGTTCCTGCAGTCTGATGTTCCTGTAGTGTAGGCCTTGGTTTAATCCTGCGTCTGATGTTCCTGCATTCTGATGTTCCTGTAGTGTAGGCCTTGGTTTAATCCTGCGTCTGATGTTCCTGCAGTCTGATGTTCCTGTAGTGTAGGCCTTGGTTTAATCCTGCGTCTGATGTTCCTGCATTCTGATGTTCCTGTAGTGTAGGCCTTGGTTTAATCCTGCGTCTGATGTTCCTGCAGTCTGATGTTCCTGTAGTGTAGGCCTTGGTTTAATCCTGCATCTGATGTTCCTGCATTCTGATGTTCCTGTAGTGTAGGCCTTGGTTTAATCCTGCATCTGATGTTCCTGCATTCTGATGTTCCTGTAGTGTAGGCCTTGGTTTAATCCTGCATCTGATGTTCCTGCAGTCTTGCACTGGGTCTTGCCATGTGTCTTGAGTTTCCTGCAATGTTGCCTTAGGTTGGTCATGGGTCTGATGTTCCCAGTGTTGCCCTGGGTCTTGCCACATGTCCAGTCTTCTTGCAGGGTCTGGATTTGGTTATGTATCTGATGTTCTTACAGTTTTGCCATGCCATGTGTCTGATCTTCCTGCAGTGTCTGTTTTTGGTTATGTGTCTGATGTTCTTACAGTTTTGCTGTGCCATGTGTCTGATCTTCCTGCAGTGTCTGGGTTTGGTTATATGTCTGTTGTTCCTACAGTTTTGCCGTGCCGTATGTCTGATCTTCCTGCGGTGTCAGGGTTTGGTTATGTGTCTGGTGTTCTTACAGTTTTGCTGTGCCATGTGTCTGATCTTCCTGCAGTGTCTGGATTTGGTTATATAGTTTTGCCGTGCCATGTGTCAGATCTTCCTGCAGTGTCTGGGTTTGGTTATATGTCTGTTGTTCCTACAGTTTTGCCATGTAATGTGTCAGATGTTCCTGCAGTGTCTGGGTTTGGTTATATGTCTGTTGTTCCTACAGTTTTGCCATGTCATGTGTCTGATCGTCCTGCAGCATGACATGTGATAGCGTATGTGTAACTTAAAGGTGAGTGTCAGATTGAACCTCAGTGTTTCTCAAGCAATCAACTGACAAATCATACTTCCTGAAGACTTTGTATTATGCTGATGAAAAGCTTCCCTAGCAAGAAGGTAACTGTGATAAGACTTTGAAAATGAGCATTTAATGTAAATGTTAATATTTTCCTGAAGCTAATAGCCATTTAAGGAAGACTGTCTGACTGACGTGTTCTTTTTTTTCTCCCTTTTTTGTTGTTGACACTGTTGTACTCAAGACTGACGTATAGTTATATGGTCTTTTTTTTGGTTTTAAACAGTGTTGTTCTCAAGACTGATTTACATTGTCTTATTTTTTTAACGGTGCTCTCTTGCTGTGTATGGTGGTTGGTACGTATGTTTCAAACATTCCCCTGTTTCAGATGCACATCCATATCAAGCAGGTGCCTGCGGATGGGCAGAACCCGGATGGACAGCCCGTGAAGAAGCGGCGCAAGAAGAAAAACAAACAGCTGTACAACGCCCCTACCATGGTCCCCCTCACCTCTCACGGTGACGGCAACGGCCAGTGCGTGGGGAAGAAAAGTTTGTCAGAGTCCTCCTCGGACGACGACCTCATCATCATCGGGGAGAAGAGGCAGCAGGATCTCCCTCCAGGTTTCGCGGGCATCCCGCGTTCCCTGGTGGAGTCGCTCAATCACTATGAACGCACCTTAGCCGCTGGGATAAGCGGGCGGAAGCTTCAGGATGGGAACATTTCCAGCTCCAACCAGTTGGGGCACCAGCAGGTCGGGGCCGGCGCCGGGGGGTTGAGAGGAATCGATCACAGCCGTTCGGCAGCCAGCCTAGGCTTGCAAGGGCTGATGGGACTGCCTGGCATTGACCCTGCCTTGATGTCCGCCCAACCCCCCGAGGTGATTGAACGAGCGGCGGCTGCAGCTGCTGCTGCTGTGTCAAGCCAGCTTCTGCAGAGCAGCCACAATCTTAGCCACATGACCAACAACAACAACAACAGCAGCAACCACAACAACCTGCAGCCCCACCCCCAACCCGCACACTCTCAGATCACCCCCAAGAGCAGCGGAGGAGGTGGCGGTGGCAGCAGCAACAGCAGCAACAGCAACCACACGTCTGGACGCACGTCAACGTCCACCCCGCAGCCCCAGCCCCAGCTGCTGACCCCGTTGGACATGGTAGGGATGGGAGGGGCCCAGTACCCCCCACACAAGCCTTACTCCCAGCTGATGGATGCTCACCTGCGCAGCCAGGTGGCCCCCATGGCTTTGCCAACCGTTCACGATCAGTACTACACCCACGCCGGACCCCCACTGGGCATGCTGTCCCATCATGCCCGTTTCCTGGGGCCCCCACGCAGCATGGCGGACCTGCCCATGTCCTACGGATCTCACATCTCCTCCGCTCCCTCCACTGCCACCACCTCGCAGCTAACACTGCCAACGGTTCAGCAAGGGAACAGTCGACCACCCTCAGACATTGGCTCGCCACACCATGTGTCAGAGGCCTTGAACTTCAACCCCTGACCCTGACCCCAACCGGCTGAGTTGAATCGGGTGATGATAGAAGAAGAAGGTGAAAGAGTCACTGGGTCCTCATGATCTCTAGAGGGACAGATGTTTAGAAAAGGTGTGAGCTTGAACCCTTTTCATAACGTGCGGAGCCCCTGGCAGCATCAGATTCAGAATTAAGGCAGAGTGTACGGCGCTCTACCTTCAGAGCTATTTATGTGCAGCTGATTTCCTCAACTTGCGTAGGAGTTGAGTCCCAAGTCCAGAAATTGGCGAACCTGCATAGAAACGGGGATTGTGCTCAGATCGCATCATCTAGGCTACCTCCTCATAAAATGTAGCAGTATTTTTCCCATAGGAAAGGATGGGGTTCCAAGCAAAAGAGTGTTGCTTTGAAGGTTGCTGCGTTAAGGTTGACCTAGTGTTCAGCGGCTTGCCTTCAGTTCGAAGTACAGCCCCGCCCCAGCAGCCCACTGACTGTGGGAAATATTCGTATTGCCATCCACCCTCACTGTGCTGCTTACGCTAAGGATGTTGGGAGTGGTTCCTGGAAGCAGCAAGGACTCCTCGTCTCCTCACCTGTGTACCATGAGGTCGTGTTCCCAGCTGATCTCTGTAACTACCACTGGCCGTGTCAGGTGTGCTTGTGCGCAAGGGCATGGAGGTCAGGGGAAAAGGGAGGCCAAGAGCGGGTCTCTTGTCGGAGGCGTAACGGTAACGACGCGAGCTTGCTGGCGCCTCCCCCCCCTTCCCCTACCCTCCTCCAGCGACGCTGCAGCGTCAGCGGTGTTGTGGCTGGTGGTGACCAGCTTGTCTTAGCTTCACCAAAATGCCCTGAGGAGAGGGACCTGCCATAAAAATTCACAGGTCTGGTTAGGAAGTGCGTACTGCTGGAGTTGCCGAGATAAATAGCTGGGCTTCACAGCGCAAGGTAACCGTAGCAACAGCGTTCCCCCCCCCCCCCCCCCCCCCCCCCCCCCCCATGCATGAATACGGCGCTGCACTGTAGCGTGTGCTTCAGTGGGATGGGGGCTTTCTTCAAGGACAGGCGTTGTGTTCTGCGGTCAGAGTGCTTGTGTGGCAGGCGCTTTGTGATTTCCATGGTTACCAGTGCTCAGGCGTGTGAATGATTTCTTCAGGTGAAAGGAAAGCGCAGGTACTGGTTTCAGAATCTTCACAGCATCATCGCCATCGCTTTGACAAGAGCATCTACATCATCAACTGCAGCTCGAAAGCTACCGGTGTAAATGTGTGGCGGATCCCTGGTCCAGGTGTGTTCGCCTGTGGATACAACTCTGCTTTTGGAAACATGCAAAGTTCCCAGGAGCTGAACGTTTTCTTTTTTTTATCACTAACAGACTTCCCTTTCCTTATGTCGCCCACTTCTGTTCCCTTACAGTTACACCACCTGTTTGTAAGTGTATTCTGTCCAGGTCTCAATTGACACTTCACTGTGTGGAAATTATACAAAACTAACAGCTGTTTGTTTAAAAAAGAAACTTTGCTCCCATCTTTAGAAATAAGATTTTGAGTTTCAGCAAGTCTGTGTTGTAAATGCATACAATTAATGTTGACTTGAAACTGTGTTGTAAATGCATACAATTGATGTTGACTTTAAACTGTTATGAAATGTCTGATTGATTAATTGATTTTGTTCATCGAGTGTTAATTTGTTTTTTCTTACATTTTTTTTTACTGTAGAAAGAATTATTGTTTGTACTTTGCGTATGGACTGACTAGGTCGCGTGAACTTACACTACAATTGCACTGGCCATAATACATGTTGGAAAACATGTCCGCAAGCATAATTTGTTTTATGTCAGTGGGTGAATGAGTAGTTCATTGGGAAGGTTGGAACAGTGCTCATTCAAGTGTAACATTTTCTTTGTCACTGAAGGCTTGCCTATGGCAACATGGGGCATGGGCAGATGTTTTTAACTTTAAGGAATATGTCTAGTCTTTCACTAGTTTCAGGTCCACTCTGGAGTTCTGAGTGATGGGGATGTCCATTCTGACAGCACCTGTGTCCATCTTTAAACTGGACATTGTGTGCAGGGCAGGGGCAGTTTGTAAAGAAAACTGATTCGATTATTGTAGGCATGGATGCTGTGGTGGTATGGCAGTCTGGGAAGCAAAGCCACCAAGAAACAGGCAACATTCTTGCCACACTCAGAGAAACCAGTCTGCAGCTGTCAGCTTTGTGTGAATCCCTGACAGTGAGATCATATTGACAGAGAGGGAGAGCGGTTTGAGATTTGTTGATAGATTACATTCAGTCACTCCTGTCATTGTTATATTGATCTGCCAAATGCACAGAAGTGTAGAAGCCCCCCCCTCCCCATCCCCCCCCCCCCTTTTTCAGCTTAGTTTCTTTTTCCAGCAGTTTTGAAACGTCAGTCACAATAGCGAATAAGATTGAATTTTCTTACAATCATGAGATACGTTTGCACTCCCGTGTGTCTGATTTGCAGTGCTCTTCTTTGTCGCCATGCTGTTGCTGTTAACTTTAGTCGTATGGGGGAAAAAATGGCAGGAGAGAATGCTGATAAGACAGTAGCTGATACCGATAGATAGGTTCAGCCGGCTTTTGTTCCTGGCCTTTCACTGTTTCAGTGCAGCGTGACAAACGGTTTGCAAGCATGGGCGGCGTTCTTGAAGGCAAGCCAGCTGTGACAGAGCAGCGCCACCCAGCCGTACTCAAACCGCAGCTTGGGGCTCGGGAGGAATGTCTACACAGCTTCCACAGGAGAGCAGCTGCTTAGTTACTGGCATCCTCAGTTATCCTGTCATTTCCCCGCCCCGCTGTGGCCCGTGTCATGAGTTGTTGACCAGCTGTTGACCGTACCACAGCCCACAGCTTGCTCCTGTAGTGCCCGGTTTCTCTGCTTTAGGCTGGGGTGTGTCAGTCACCAGTGTCAGTGAAAATGCCAGTCAGGTCCCGTGTGTGCTGTGCCAGTGTGCGGGCTAAATGAAATATCCAAGAGTTTGAACGTGGAAAAGAGGAAGGGCAGCTCTCTCTTTGGCCGGGCCATCTTTGTATAGGGTTTCCAAGAGGACAGCTTGATCCTTCATAATGAGAGCTCAGTGTAGTGTGAAGCTGGGTAACGTGGCTGTTTACTGTGGAGAATTCCCGCCGCAGTCATGTGTACAGTAACAGTAACATAGCGCATATTATATAATTATGCATGCATGCATTACACACGCACACACACACATGCACGTACGCATGCACACATGCACGCATGCACGCATGCACGCATGCATACACACACACACACATGCATGCGCACACATGCACGCACACACACACACACACACACACACACATACATACACACATGCATGCACACACGTGCACACTAAACACACGCTTTCTTCACTTTCTTGCCATGATGTTTTTTCATAGTTGCAAAATACCTGCATTTGTTTTTAAGGCTTGTTACTGGTTGAAAAAAGACTAAGAGCATATTATCATGGCCCTAGCAATACATTTCTTTAGTATTCAATAATTCAGTGTTGTTATGTATTAATCTATTATGGAAGAGATTATTTACTATTAAGAAAAGTTGTGGACACTAATTATGTATACGCTGTTTTCAGACGCTAAAGTGTGAAGTCATTTGTCTTGGGTTGCTGATCTTTATGTACATGCAAACCAAGATTTGAAAGAGAATTATTGCTGTTTGTAAGCATACACATTTTCTTTAATACACTAGGTATGCTATTTGATTATTTGTTTATTCTCATTTACAGTTTTTACATAATTACAGTCTGAGTTCTGTTGAATTGTTAAATATATTTATGCATTTTTAAAGAGGATACATTATCATGTAAATTATGTGCTTACAGTTACACTTCTCATGCAGCTGAGATGTCTCGATGTTCTGATGTGATCAGTTTTGTGAGAGTTTGAGTTTCAGTGTGTTTAACCATTGTAAGGTCTGTAGAATGCTTGTGTGTTTTGTGCACAGCCTCTGCCTAGGGGAATACTTGCAGTAGCCCTCCTACTCCCATTATGTTGTGTCTGGTGGGTACTGGACAAACCCAGACACAGCACATTGTGTGCGGCAGGTACTGGGCAAACCCAGACACAGCACATTGTGTGCAGCAGGTACTGGGCAAACCCAGACACAGCACACTGGCAGGCAGGTACTGGGCAAACCCAAAACAACATGCATTCTAGTTAGTGTTTGGCAGAGGTCACGTTTGGCAGAAACAGTATAACTGGACATTTAAATTGTGCTGCCACCTGGACCTGTGGTAAAATGATAGGAAGTACTATTGATGATAGTGATGCTATTTTTAAAGTGCTAGGGGTTGTTAAGACACACCAGTTTTAATCACACCGGTTCAGTGGTCGACAAACACAACAGTCTGCTTGGAACTTGCGTTAGTGTCGGTCTGACTTTGCAAACTATGCAAACAGCCTGCCTCCGGAAAGTCTTTTAAAAGACAATTTCTGTGGCACTCATGTGTTCATTGGCGGTGTGAAACTTGAACAATGTGGTCTAAACACAAGGCAGTGACCATGGGTGTTGTATCAAACTATTGATATTTTGGGTGAAATCAAAAATGCACTGTATGTGTATATTTAGGTGGAATTCCAGTAATGTGAACAAAACAGATGTATTTCTGAGGAAGTCTAGAAATTGTTTTAATAAATACACTGTATTTGTATATTTAGGTGGATTTCCAGTAATGTGAGCAAGACAGAGGTATTTATGAGGAAGTCTAGAGATTGTTTGAATAAATACACTGTATTTGTATATTTAGGTGGAATTCCAGTACTGAGTAATGTGAACAAAACAAGTGTATTTCTGAGGAAGTCTAGAGATTGTTTGAATAAATACACTGTATTTGTATATATATATATATATATATATATATATATATATATATATATATATATATATATATATATATATTTATATATAGGTGGAATTCCAGTAATGTGAACAAGACAAATGTATTTCTGAGAAAGTCTAGAGATTGTTTTAAATACTTTTGAACTGTCAAGTGTCATCTTTGGGGTTGTTATGCTCTCTCTGCCCAGCGGAGTTCAAAACAGAAATGAAGATGAGTCTTTTATTTCATGGGGGATGAGAAGGGTTATGTGTGACACTTGAGCTTTTAGATGCTGTGGTGTGTGTGTGAGTGTGTGTGCGTGTGTGTGTGTGTGTGTGTGTGTGTGTGTGTGTGTGTGTGTGTGTGTGTGTGTGTGGTGTGTGTGTGTGTGTGAGTGTGTGTGTGTGTGTGTGTGTGTGTGTGTGGTGTGTGTGTGGGTGTGTGTGTGTGTGTGTGTGTGTGTGTGTGTGTGTGTGTGTGTGTGTGTGTGTGTGTGTGTGTGAATGTGTGTGTGTGTTTGTGTGTGCGTGTGTGTGTGTGTGTATGTGTGTGTGTGTGTGCATGTGTGTTTTCTTTTCTGTTAAAAGAGTCAAACCAGTAACTGATTGACACTTTGCTGTGTTCAACATGAAGAAAGAAAATGACAAGCACTGAAATACACCTGAACATTTTGTTGTACCTGGACTACCACTGAACACGAGTGAAATAGTTTTTGTTTGTCTTCTGCAGCTTCTTTTTGTGCTGCCAGTGCCAGTGCTACATGTCCAGGTCCGTTATTTGGTCTCTTTTCAGTCTTTGTCAGTTTGGAATGCATTTTTCACATGCTAGTAAGTACTGTAGTACAATAGTTTGGCACTCTTGGTCACTGTAATTCACAATGCCTGTTTGACATTCTTCCCTTCGGCTTACTTTGCTTGGAGCATGTGCACCGAACATAAGCACACATTTTTGCAAAGTTTGGTTGTGTTCAGATGCGGACTTGGTTCAGTGGCAACACAAAATTGATTCACATGGTTAACAAATTAGAAGGCACAGCTCCCAATAAGATAAATGTTGTAGACATAATTATTATCTGTTGTGTGTATGTAGTGTACACTTGTGTGTAGTTAACTTGATTATCTTTTGATGACTCGTGTACTATAATTTATACATGATGTGTATTTTATGTTTTGTGAAGTTGTGTTGTGACTTTTGTGACCTACTGTGTGGGTATAAAATATCATAATATGAAGCCATATCTCTGACATACTTTTACCTGTACAATTTGGCCTTTGACTTGGAGTTGATGCATTTTACCTGTGTAACTGATTGCTATGTACATTTTGCAATTTCAGCCCCACACTGACATGTAATGATTGCTCATGCAATTTGTAAAGATATAATTTACATGAGTAGTGTGTGTGCTGGACAAGTTTTAGGAGTTAGTACGGTATTTATACATGAATGTGAGTAGTGATATGAGTACATGCTTGTAATACAGTTGTTATTAGTGTTACTTTTTTTGAGTAATGTGGAAATGTAAATAGCGTGTACAATATAGCTGCGTGTGAATGTGTACCTAACGTGTAGAAGTCATTCATGCATTATAATTAGTAGTACAAGGACTTTATTATACATCT
Organism: Alviniconcha marisindica; assembly: GCA_018857735.1. NCBI lineage: Eukaryota > Metazoa > Mollusca > Gastropoda > Provannidae > Alviniconcha > Alviniconcha marisindica. Next base: position 976,284 of record JABMCL010001223.1, on the reverse strand, counting down.
GATCCTTTACTGCTTTAGCTTTGGCACTCTCATGTTAGTCTGACCATGACCCCCTTCACCTTGTCAGTCACTGTCTTGTCGGACTGCACAGTTGTGACTGTTTCCCCACACTTGGAAGTTGGAGTAAAAGACTTTAACCCTCACCCAGCCTCTTAATTGTAAAGCAGAAAACATAATTTACCCAGTGCTTCTTCAGTGCTGTCTCTTTAGAAAGACAGGAACATGCAGTGCATGCAGTTGTCCTTAATTATGACCGTTCAACTGATATGCGGAAATGGACTAATGCAGTATTGGGATAATGTTTGTTGCAACATTGTGTGTGCTACTGGGAAGACATCCAGTTGAAGTTTTGGATTGCAATGTACAGAACATCAATTTGAGAAATAGAGAAAAAAAAGTACATGTAGTATTTAGTGACAATTTAATAAATTACCCAGGTGCATTTTGCCCCCTGTTGCAAATCAGCTTAAGTCACATAGTGACAGGGAAGGGATATTTTTTTTTTTTGTTTTTTTTGACTGGTGTGAAACGAAGAAGTATGTAATGATCAATGTTAGGCTGTCTCGCCGGCTGGTTGGCCATTTGTCTCTGCGCCTTAAAAAGGCCTGGCAAAAACCTTAATGCTGCATTCATCTCGGTCTCAGACATGATAAATGAATGTCATAAGGGCCTTGACATTGTTTATATAATATATATGCATGGTGTCATTTTGATGTAAGTAAGTAAACATGGTGCTTAACGTCCACAGAAACCACAAGGCTTATTAGGGATGGGGGGAAAGGGGTATGGAGGTGGGAAAAGAGGGAGATTATATACCTATCACTAGGCTGTCACCACCAGAATGACTCCTGCATTAAGATGGGCAGCGATAAGAGCCATTTTAATGTTCCATTAACTGTGAAGGACAAAGTCATAAGAGTGTCCATAGACCACAGTTTTGAGGAGAAAGGAGAGCCAAAGCAGATTCAAACTGAGGTCAAAGCAGATTCAAACTGAGGTCCCTCTGCTTACCAGCCTAACGTTTTACCGCTAGGCCAAACTAGCTCACTCATTTTGATGATGTACAACTACAAGTAAAAACATGTGATAAGAAAAGGTAAAAAAAGAAGAAAAAAAGTACACACATTTTATATATATAATATAATAAAGTATATATGATTTCAGGTGACTTTTGGGGTTCTGGAGGTTATAATTTACTTCCGTGTCTCAAACCCAGCAAAATGCTGTGCATTTTGTGTGAATTTCGTAAAAAAATAAACGAATCGATATTGTAAAACAAATACCAAGACTGCTGTCTCTGTGGAGATTGTTCAAGGGAGACAATAACTTTTATTTTCCCGTTCTGAAGGTTAGTGGTCTGAACATTAATTTTGGTCTACTGCCTATGTTTTTTGTTTGTTTTTGTTTTGTCCTTTAATGTTAATCTATAAATGTAGAGAAAGGGTAAGAGGGAAAAAAAGAAGCTATAAATGTAATGTATTTCCCCTTTGAGTGGTTCACCCTGTTGCAAATCGCCCTGATATAACCGTGCCAGTTGACTGGGCGTAAAACACCAACTTACTTACTTACCCTGTTGCAACCCTGCCTGGTCACAAGCATCGACAGAGCATAGCTTGCTTTGAAGTACACATCATGGGTCTGCATACGTTAGCAATAGTATGCTTGTAAGTTGTATAATAGCAAAGCAATTTGAATGTGAGTCATTTTGGGCTTTTGCAGCGAGAAGCTTGTTCTTTTTGGAACAGCACGGAGGAGCGTTTAGCTTATTTCAGTGTAAGGCTTTGTCAAGTTGGTGAAAGAGGCACAGTTCAGTTTACACGCTCCATCTCACTGGAGCTTAAGGGTTGCATCTCTGACCTGCGTGTTGGTCAGAAACAAGCACACCACGTGCATTTTTTTAAATGCATACGTGCAGGGAAATGTGTGACATAGAATGTTTTACGTTCTATGTAAAGTGCCTCTGTCAAAAACCTGCATTTGCCTCTGCCTCTCTCCAAATCCGGAGCACCCTGTCTGTGCTTGCACCCTGAGGGGTAGCCCTGGGAAGTTGACTGTTCACCCTCATGGATGGATGTCACAGTACCCCAGAACATGGGCCCACTGTTGCAGTTGTCCAGACTCCAGTGCTTCGGAAGGGAGCGTTGCCTTTGCACCGCAGCACTGACGGCAGTTAGATAGTTGTAGGATTTCCAAGTCCTGTCCACTGCATGGGGGGAGAGAGCAGCGGTTGATTGTTGGTGAGTTAGTTCGTCATTATTCATTCATTAAAGTGGCATTGCAAACTGGACTGTGTGCTTAGAGAGGGGTAAGAAACCTTGCCCCTCCTCCCATCAACGCCAGCAACTTGAAGCCTGAAAATCGGGGTTAGCCATGACGTCTGCAGGTGGAATCACATCTGTCCCCATCAACACCGGCAACATGAAGCCTGAAAATCGGGGTTAGCCATGACGTCTGCAGGTGGAATCACATCTGTGACCTGAGAAACTACTAGGGTTGCATATTTGTCAGGATATTGGGACTTCCCTTGATGTTTTGAGGACGTTAAGTTTCTGGACACAGTGGGACGAAGAACATCCCTAGAAGTCAACCTGTATCAGAGAGTTTCACTGTTCAGCTGTGTAAACAACATTATGGACAGTAAGTAATGGGCATTAAGAAACTGAACTTATTAAGGTGAACATAGCTTTCTGGTTTTTAAAAATCTTCTCTCTCCCCCCCCCCCCCCCCCCCCCTCCCCCCCCATTCACTACTGCAGTTTCACACTTAGAGCAGAACAATTTACCTATGATGAAACCACTAAAGTGTGAAGCTATATATATATATATATATATGCAATATTGAAAGTTTGGATGGGCCAACAAACACACACGTACCCCTACATGCTTGTGCAGATTTCTTTCAAAACAGTTTAGATTTTTATGCGACTTTGTACAGAACAAGTGAAATTCAGAAGAACCAGTGAAAGATGCCTCAGGCTCGGAAACTTTGGGGAAGTTGAGGAAGAAACGCTACAGGTGCCTGCCTGGCCTTGAAACCAAAAATGTCCAACTCCAGGGGAAGTCCCAGAGCAAAGCATTCACAAAGGAAGCTCTTCTTCTTGGAGTTCAAGTCTGATCTTGGGGAGCTCCGTCAGCATTGTTCTGCTGGGGCCAAAGTAAAGTATTCACAAAGGTAGCTCTTGTAGTTCAAGTCTGATCTTGGTGAGCTCCGTCAGCATTGTTCTGCTGGGGCCAAAGTAAAGTATTCACAAAGGTAGCTCGTGTAGTTCAATTCTAATCTTGGTGAGCTCCGTCAGCATTGTTCTGCTGGGGCCAAAGTAAAGTATTCACAAAGGTAGCTCGTGTAGTTCAATTCTAATCTTGGTGAGCTCTGTCAGCATTGTTCTGCTGGGGCCAAAGTATTCACAAAGGAAGCTTTTGTAGTTCATGTCTGATCTTGGTGAGCTCCGTCAGCATTGTTCTGCTGGGGCCAAACTCTTTGTCACCTAGGAAACTTAGTTGCCGATCTGTGTGCAAATGGTGAGGGGTTTCCATGGTGGACATTCTTTAGGTCTGTCTTGTGGGGCTGGGATCTTTGGTGGATAAGTTGTCATGCTGATTTGTACTTTTGTTTTTGTTTTCAGAGTCCAAGATAAGATTTACTGTACACTATGTGGATAAGCTATGAAGCCAACTTCTGCTCTGTTTTTTTTCTTCTGTTTTTTAGTCCTTCTTTTTCTGGGGAGTTTAAGATGAAGTTATGCTGCTCTTGGATACTTTACTGTAACTACTGCTTTACTGGTGAAGAATTGAATCATTTATCATGCTTATGAGATTATTTTTGTGAGGGTACTATTCTGTGTCTCTGGAAGAATTTTTAGGGACAGAATTGTGGAATGATCTGTGTGCGTGGGTTTCTCTCTCTGTCACTCTGTGCATGCATGCATGTGTGTGTGTGTGTGTGTGTGTGTGTGTGTGTGTGTTTGATTGGAGAAGAATTTTTTTGTAGCCATTTTAGCTATTTCTGTCATCGAAGAAAAGAAGTTATGGTCCGTATCAACAGTTTCTTCCTTGTAAATGTGAAAGCAGAATAATGAAAGAACAGATTTAAAATGTTGAAAATAGGCAGAAGATAGCTCTTATTTTTAGATAGTTAAATACGTGCTGTTGTTCACATTGCTGTCACCTTGATTATTCAGGTATTTTATATTTATTAAAGATTTAGTTTTTACGTGTTTTCCCCTGATAATCGCCCCGATATAACCATAACGGTTGACTTGGCGTAAAACACCAAGTTACTAACTTACACCCCTGATAAATCCGGTCTGACTGGCTTGGCACTAACTGTGAAGTTGTCAGATGGAGTTTTGGGCCTTTTGTTGAACAATTGTAGCTGCTGCATGGGGCGGAGGGGACAGCACTTGACATAGTTTTGTTTCAGGGAGTGCTGTTGCTTAGTGGAAGAGTGTATAAATTGTGTGTATGTGTAACATAAATTCACCGTAAGTCATCATGCACACTCTTTTTTCGTATTTCTCGCTCTCTCTTCCCCCCCCCTCTCCCCTTCCCCCCCTTCTTCCCCCCCCACACACACACACCTTCCCCAGACATGACCAAACTTCCTAATGCTTATATTGATGACCATTTACTTCTCTGTTGTCACAGTGTTTTTTTGTTTTGTTGTTGCTTACTTTGTTTGGCTGATTTTTAATAGTAAATTTGGCAGTAAACATAGAAACTGGTTCTGGTTTGGGGGTAATAGGGCAGCCTACTGGGGTAATAGGGCAGCCTATAGGGATAGTAGGGGGCCTATGGGGGTAACATGGGAGCTTACAGGGGTAACAGGGGAGCCTATGTGGGTTGTGGGGGGCCTATGGGTGTAACAGGGGAGCCTATGGGGGTAACAAGGGAGCCTACAGAGGTAATGGGGGAGACTATGGGGGTTGTCAGGGGGCCTATGGGGGGTAATAGGGGAGCCTACAGGGGTTAAAGGGCAGCCTATGAGGCTAATAGGGGGCCTATGGTGTTAATAGGGGAGCCTACAGGGGTTAAAGGGCAGCCTATGGGGGTTAAAGGGCAGCCTACAGGGGTAATATCTATTATCATTATTTTTAACTCTGTATTTATTTCTACAGTTAACTACTATGTGTGTTGCACTTTTGGGAAAGGGTGAGTGGGTAGGGGATGTTTGTACTCTGTTGGTGTGAAAGTCCTTTGGTAGTTTTAGCTTGTGAGAGCCGACATGTATGTGCTGTGTGTATCTGGCCCTGTGAACCCACAAAGTTTTGTGTGGAACTTTTTTATGCGTTATATAAACAATTTCGTTCATTCATTTGTAATAGGAGAGCCTACAGGGGTAATAGTGGAGCCTATGGGGTAATAGGCAAGCCTATGGGGGTAATAGGGGAGCCTACGGGGGGTGGGGTGGGGGGTGGGGTAATAGGCTCATGGGGTTAATATGGGGCCTATGAGGGTAATTGAGGAGCCTATGGGGGGTAATAGGGGAGCCCACAGGGGTAATGGGGAGCCTATGGGGTTAATGGGAACCTACAGGGTAATAGGGGGAGCCTATGATGTCATTTTGGCTTTGGTGCAAGGTAGTGCTTGCAGGGTCAGTGGGACTGTGGTGTAAGGGAGGTAATGGGAGGAGAGCTTGCTGCGGTTTTGACTGTGGTATATGTTGTGAGTGGGGGGATTGCCACTGTGTATTTTTGGGAGTGTGTACTTGCACAGGGAGCATGTGTGGGGGAGAGCGTGTGTACTTGCACAGGGAGTGAGTGTGAGGGAGATCATGTGTACTTGGCTAACTGTGTGAGGGAGATCATGTGTACTTGGCTAACTGTGTGAGGGAGATCATGTGTACTTGCACAGGGAGCATGAGGGAGATCATGTGTACTTGGCTAACTGTGTGAGGGAGATCATGTGTACTTGCACAGGGAGCATGTGTGAGGGAGATCATGTGTACTTTCACAGGGAGTGAGTGTGAGGGAGATCATGTGTACTTTCACAGGGAGTGAGTGTGAGGGAGATCATGTGTACTTGCACAGAGAGTGTGTGTGAGGGAGATCATGCCTGAAATTGCTGCAGCTAGATGTTTTTCATGTGACCAGCTAGTTTTCTATTTGCATGTTTTTTGTTTTTTTGTTTTTTGTTTTTTTGAATTATTTTTTACAACTGACCCTGTGATTCCAGAACTAACAAAACCATGTTGAAGGCGTCATTATATTGGTGATTTGTGCTTATCTGGACCGATACCGTGCTTGAGGAAAAGGAAGGGGGGTTACACGTGACAGGAATGACAACTGAGCAATATACTCTGAACATTCTTTTGCTGTTTTCAAGCCAAAATTCATAACTAGGAGTTTTACATTTTATTATCTTTGAAGCAAAAGAAAGCTGCCGAAAATGACATTATAAACTTTGTGCCATATGTTTTAACATGAAGTAAGTGTTCTTTTATCTGCTTCGTCCAAGAATAATCTTTTTTTGTACTTGCATCGCTCTAACATTTGCATCAATTGTCTGTTTTGACTCCTTTTCTGTCATAATGATTTGAACGGTGTCAGTGAGATATTTATGTATATTATTTAACATGCCTGTATTGTTTGCTGTGGAATGACTGTTTGCCAGTGTTGCAAACTGTACAAGTTTCTTTCTTGTTTACTGATGGAGCACAGTGTAGTGAATCCACAGAAGTTAGGAATATCCCCCTCCCCCTCATTTTCCCAACCTACCGATGAGGTCTGCTTAAAATTTGATTTCAGAAGAAAAGAGAGAAAGGGGGAAAAAAGCCCCATTCCTTGTTGGTCATATGCAACAAGATAATATTTAGCAGCATTACCTTAAAGTCCCGTCAGGCACCTAATTGCAGCCAGTTAGTAATGTTGAAATGGACTAATATTTCTGTCCAAGTGGATTAATGGGGTGAAAAGATGGAATGGAGTGACAATCCTGATGCCTTCCTGTCACAGGCAGGAGTTGCTTTGCTTCCCTTGGCACACAAATATGAGACAAACTGAAGAAATAATAAATGTTGCCAAAATTCTCTCTCTCTCTCTCTCTCTCTCTCTCTCTCTCTCTCTCTCTCTCTCTCTCTCTCTCTCTCTCTCTCTCTCTCTCACACACACACACACACACACACACACACACACACACACGTAGTTAATATTTCAGTTCACTTGTTATTCTGAAACCATTTTTGAATGTGCAAGCTGTACTTTTGCAAGCAAAGAAAAACCCACCCGATGTCTTTAAATTAAACAAGGAGGTAATAAATAGTTAAGTGCAGAACACTAGAAATATTAGTAGACATAAGCAATCATTATTGTTAATCACAATTAGTTTTGTTTGTTACTTGGTTTATAATTTTACAATTCTTTTAGCTGTAGCAAATTTATTCCATTTTTTTTAAATTCAGCCGTATGAAAAACCAAAGTACTTTTGCCCATATATAGCAACATTAATCCATTCTGAAAGTCTTAGGGCCTGTCAGAATGTACTTGCCAAGAATGTAGCAAGGTTTGTTTCAGCCATACCGTATCTGAATTCACCACTTGGTATGCTTGTGCAAAAGGTGACTTGGCATCCTTGCCAAGTGCAAAGAGTGTTCACCATGTTGCGCATTCGCTGTGAATTACTGCTTCTCTCTGCATTTAGTGTGCATTGAACAGAAACTGCATTGCAAGTTGTTTGCTGATGTATGCTCACACTGTGTTTGTGAATGTGTATTATGTTTGTTTTTAATTATGATGTTCAATAACCAGAATCGCTTTTGTGACAACAAAGTGTGCAAAACCTGTCAGTAAATCTTTTTTGAAAATCTGTAAAGATAGACTTTGTGTGTGTGTGTGTGCGTGCATGCATGAATGCGTGCATGCTTGTGTGTGTTTCGTTTTGTATCGATGATTCCTAGAAATAGACACGAAGTATTCTGACACTTTTAAAATACAAAAATGCACTCATTCAGAAAGAAAAAGAAGAAGAAAAACCACTATAAATGATGTAATACAATATGCTAATAACGTTTGGGCAAGAGAAAGAAAAAGAAAGAAGAGAAACACACAAGCACACACAAAAAAAACACACACATAAATTCCACATGGAAAATCATATAGGGGCTACATTAGTAATTATAAAGAACATTTGTTCTCTTTCCCTTTTTTGGGCCTGTGCCAGGCTCAGGAGCAGGCCCACTGTTGAAAACTGTTTTTCATCCAGGCGTTTTGCAAAGGGCTGCCTGGTGCAGCAAGGCCACTGCACAGCACTTCTAAAGGCAATGTTCATCAAAGTGCAACATAAAATCACTGCATCCCCCAGTTCTCTCCCCATGTCCGGCTTCTGCCTATACAGGGTGGAAGGAGTCGGACTTGATGGTGGAGGTGTTGATGTCAGTGGAGGATGTTGGATTGGGAGGGCGGGGGGGGGGGGGGGGGGGGGGGGGGGGGGGGAGGTGTCAGTGGAGGGAGTTGGACGGGTGGGGTGGGGGTGACAGTGGAAGGAATTGGACTGGGGTTGTCAGAGTGGAGGGAGCTGGACTGGAGGGTGGAGGTGTTGGACTGGGGGGAGTCAGTGGAGGGAGTTGGACTGGGGGATGTCTGTGGAGGGAGTTGGACTGGGGGTGTCAGTGGAGGGAGTTGGACCGGGGGATGTCAGTGGGGAGAGTTGGACTGGGGGTGTCAGTGGTGGGAGTTGGACTGGGGGGTGTCAGTGGAAGGAGTTGGACTGGGGGGAGTCAGTGGAGGGAGTTGGACTGGGGGATGTCTGTGGAGGGAGTTGGACTGGGGGTGTCAGTGGAGAGAGTTGGACCGAGGGATGTCAGTGGGGAGAGTGGATGGGGGGGGTCAGTGGAGGAGTTGGACTTGGGAGGGGGGGATGTAAGTGTAAATGGAGGGAGTTGGACTAGAAAATGAGGGTGTTGTTCTCGGTGGGTGTCAATGGATGAAGTTGGGTTGGGGGGTCAGTGGAGGGTAGAAGTGTTGGACTGGTGGTGTCAGTGGAAGGAGTTGAGGGGGAATGGAGGGAGTTGGACTAGAAAATGAGGGTGTTGACTGGGGGGTGTCAGAGTGGAGGGTGTTGGACGAGGGGGGTGTCGTTGGAGGGAGTTGGAATGGAGGGGGGAGGGTGTTGGAATCGGTGGGTGTCAGTGGAAGGAGTTGGACGGGGGGGGGGGGGGGGGGGGGGTGTAAGTGAAGTGGAGAGTGTTGGACTGGGCGATGACAGAGTGGAGGGAGTTGGACTAGAGGGTGTCGCTAAAACTTTCGCTAAATGGCTATCCGAAGTCAGTGTAGGTCTGTTGTGCCTCAGTGGTTCGGCGCGACACTTCACCCCTCCCCCCCCCCCCCCCACCTCACCCTCACCAACCACCTCCTTCCCCCCGAACACCCTATTTCAGGCACTTCGGTCATTCCAGTAACTGATCGCCTGTAAACAAACAACCCGTTCCCAAGGCCGTGACACCAGCAGCAACAGAGTCAGTGAGCGAAGGGCAAGCCGGGAACTGAGCCTGCGTTGTGGAAAAAGAGAAAGCGGTCGAGTAACTCGACGCACGACAGGCACAAGTTACGACGCTGAGGTGCGAGAAAGGTAGCTCGACCAGTTGGCAGGCGCGACTGAAGTTAGGCCGTGCACAGAAGTGTCCCAGAGCGAAAAGAAGTTAAGACGCCGGGGTGTTGGAGCGGTAATTCGAACCTCGGCAGGCACAAGTTAGGTGCGAGGTTGTGACAGGCGAGGTCCCGTGTGCCAGTCGCTGGCGTCCCTGGGCCCGCAGAACAGCGGCTCAGTGGTTTTGGGGGGCGGGCCCCGCGCGCCAGGTGTCGGCGTTGACAAGAGGAACCCGGGTGGCACGTGCGTGTCAGGGAGACGGAAGAGGTGACTGCACGCTAAAACCTGTCACACGCAACGCCTGGCGGTTCTCAAATGGGGTCAGTCGGTTCACGGATTTTGTGAAGATGCCAGTCGGGTACTTTCAGGGTAGATATAGGTCCATGGGTACTTATGTTCACCTCAGTCGGTTCACGGATTTTGTGAAGATGCCAGTCGGGTACTTCCAGGGTAGATATAGGTCCATGGGTACTTATGTTCACCTCAGTCGGTTCACGGATTTTGTGAAGATCATCCAGTCGGGTACTTTCAGGGTAGATATAGGTCCATGGGTACTTCTGTTCACCTCAGTCGGTTCACGGACCTCGTGAAGGTGCCAGTCGGGTACTTCCGTGGTAGATATAGGTCCATGGGTACTTCTGTTCACCACTTCACGTCAGCAGTTACGTCAGCTGATACGTCAGCCGTTTGGTTTTAGACAAAATTTATTTCATATGTTCGTGACAATACAGTGAAAACAGGACAGTTGGGGTGTGCAACAAGCACAATTTGCTTATATCAGTACAGCCCTAATACAGTCGAATACACTCGAGTCAAAAACGGTTAATTAGGTCGAACCTTTTTTTAATTTCCCGACCGAAGCTGCTCTTTGTAGGAGTAGTGGTACAACGGATAAGTCGAATTTTAACTAGGTGGAACATGTTTTCCCTTTTTCCCACTCGGATAAGTCGAAGCCAAGCATTTCAAGTCTATTTCATTGTTGAGTGCTTCCAGATTCCTAACTTAGCCGCTGGCCAGCTACACGATGATGATGATGATGATGATGGTGATGATGATGATTTAGAGCTTCATGTCCTCGGATGTCGGTTGACGATGATGATGATGATGATGATGGCGATGATGATGATGTAGAGCTTCATGTCCTCGGATGTCGGTTGACACTGATATTAGGGACAAACTGTGACCAATGCCTAAGGCATGGTTCAGTGTTGCTTTACGTCCACATAAACTATAAGGCTCATTAGGGCGGGGAGCCCAGGACGGCCACCTCGACTTTCACACAGCTCATCAGTGAACTCTGGTAGCTATAGACACGCTAGGCAGCATAAACCTTCTAGGCAGGTGCCGCTCATGCAGGGACTCCAGTCAGTCTGGTACCTTTCAATCACGAGTCCGGCTCTCCGACCACTGAGCTATCCCCGCTCCGCTAACATTAGATGGAGAGAATCCTCCCATGTTTGTTTTAATTCTCTCTCTCTCTCTCTCTCTCTCTCTCTCTCTCTCTCTCTCTCTCTCTCTCTCTCTCTTCTTCTCTCTCTGTCTGTCTGTCTGTCTCTCTCTCTCCATTATTTGTTTTGTTCCACAGAGAAAGGGTGTACAGACACACATACGGACAGACTGAGGTGATCTCCGATTGATGCAGTACAGTGTATAATTTATAAAAGATACCGAATTCTACAATTCTAGCACTAGAACCCCCTCCATACACACACACACACACGCACACGCACGCACGCACGCAAGCGCGCGCACGCACGCACAGCAGTCCAGTTACACACCAAACAGCAACAGTTACAGCAGCAGTCCAGTTACACACCAAACTCTACGGCAGCAGGGAGCAACTGGAGAAGACGGCCACATGTATCTTGCAGACTGGACTATCAGTGTAGCTGCGATCGAGAGAAAGAACACACACACACACACACGCACGCACGTACGCACGCACGAACGCACGCACACACACACACACACACACACACACACACACACACACACACACACACACACACACACACACACACACACGCACGACACTACACACACACATCCACACACACACACACACACACACACACACACACACACACACACACACACACACAAATACACACACACACACACACACACACACCACACACACACACACACGACGCACGCACGCACGCACCCCCACACACACACACACACACACGGACGGACGGACGGATGGATGGATGCCGGATGGTGGTGATCTCCAATTAATACCGGCAGTACACTGCGTGTATAGCACATACCAAATCACATGTGGCACCATAGAACACACACACACACGTGAGCTTCGTGCTGTCTGCGCACTATCGAAAAACAAGAGAAAAGCGCTATTATACATTAAACAAGAGTCACAAACGCTATACCATGGCCAGAATTCACGGCTGCTGAGAACATGCATCACAGATGCCCTTATTGGGGGGTGGGGGTTGGGGGGGGGGTGGGGAGGGAGATGAATACAAAGAAAGATTACAAGGGAGCAGATGGAATAGCTAATACCAAAGAAAAGATTACAAAACGGGAGCCAGATGGAAGTAGCTAATTAAGCTTTCATAATTAGGGTTTAACATATATATATATATATATATGTCTCTGAGGTAAGAGAGACAGAGTGGAGAATAGGGGAGGAGGCAGTAAGGTGAGATCAAACTTTAAACCGGCAACAATGCCGACATAACACCTTCAACAAAAATCATTTAAGAAGAAACAAACAAACTTTAAACAGCAATGCAACATAACACCTTCAACAAAAATCATTTAAGAAAGAAAGAAAGAAACAAACAAACGAGAGAAAAACTAAAATAGACACACAAAAAACAACGCTTTCTACACGGTGTGAGATTAGAGGGATGCAGCAAAACATTACAGAGACTCGAGAGACAGACAGACAGCGACAGACAGAGACAGAGAGAGACACAGAGAGAGACACACACAGACAGACAGAGAGACAGAGAGAGACAGACAGACAGACAGACAGAGATAGAGAGAGACATGAGACAGAGAGACAGGTGGGAAAGACAGAAGAGAGAGAACTGGAGGACAGACTGCGGCCAGAAAGAGACAGAAAGGGGTGGAGGGTGGGGGTGGGGTGGGAAAGGATAAGAGGAGGGCGAAGCAGGGAGACAGGCGGGAGGAGGGGTAGGGAAGGTGCTGCTCTATCTCTCTCTGTTGCTGACGATCGTGACGTACAGCAGCGGTTGCGCCGCTGCAGCCAGTTGGCGCTTGTCGTCTCTCCGATAAATCATCACAGCAACTTGTGTCTCGCATTGAAACTCTATCCAGTCAGCTGCTCAGTGACACAAACTCCGATCGGTGAAACCGAATCCGGACCGGAATAAAACCATCTCCACGGAGAAGTGCACCCTTCTGGAATGTTACTTAGCGGCGATGGCTGAGGAGCCGGAGAAGGCTGGGGAGGCAAGGAGATGGCGTCGGATGCAGACGCCGAGCGAGAGAGGGATGGGGGTATACTGGGGGGGCGGTGGGTGGGGGGGAGGCGAGGGGTTGTGGGGGGGTGGGGTGAGGTGAGTGAGGAGGGGCAGATTCCCAGAAACAGACATCTGATTGGCGGAGGGTTGAAGTAGGAAACAGAAAGGTGTTTTTTCCTGCGTGCACGTGATACAGGTGTTCTCGTGGAATGTTCGTTTGGTTCATATCGCTCACTTAATTCCTTGCATGCCTCTTTCGCAGATTGCCTTCTGTGTGAAACTTGACTCGCCAACCCGTTTGTTGCCTGAGGCCACTGGTGGGACTGACAGACTGTGGCATGACGTTTTGCTGTTATGTGTTACTGAACATCACGTGATGCGTTACTGAACATCACGTGATGTGGTACTAATCATCACCATGCTCGCTGTGGCATGACGTTTTGCTGTGACTCATGTGTTACTGAACATCACGTGATGTGTTACTGATCATCACGTGATGTGTTACTGAACATCACGTGATGTGTTACTGAACATCACCATACTCGCTGTGGCTATGGCGTGATGTTTTGCTGTGATGTGTTACTGAACATCACGTGATGCGTTACTGAACATCACGTGATGTGTTACTAATCATCACCATGCTCGCTGTGGCATGACGTTTTGCTGTGACTCATGTGTTACTGAACATCACGTGATGTGTTACTGATCATCACGTGATGTGTTACTGAACATCACGTGATGTGTTACTGAA
>JABMCL010001223.1:957500-960000 GCA_018857735.1 Alviniconcha marisindica | reverse complement strand
CACAAGATCCAAACACAAAAAGGTTCAAAAGAACGCTTATTTATTATGCCACAGACACACAATCTGCAAATTTTCGGGGTAATCCTCTTCGTCAAGCTACAAAACGACACTTAAACGACAGTTAAACGGTTAAAAACGATGAAAAATAAGTCAAGATTATTGGATCTTGTTTAGAACGCCAGCAGTCATTCTTGTTTCAGATTTTCGAAAAACACACAACAAAACAACAGTAACTTGTACCTTTTTCAGAGGTTGGTAGAAAGGGGTAAGATGGGCAAGGTCGATTTTGGGGGTTGTGGTGGGGTGGGGTAGGTGGGGTGGGGTGATGTGCATCGTGTGTTGTAGGTGGGGTAGGGTAGAGTAGTGAAGTGGACAGGGTAGATTTTGGGGTTGTGGTAAGGTGGGGTAGATGGGGTGGGGTGATGTGCATTGTATATGGTAGGTGAGGTAGGGTAGAATAGTAAGGTGGACAGGGTAGATTTTGGGGTTGTGGTGAAGTGGGGTGAAGTGCATCGTGTGCGGTACGTGAGGCAGGGTAAGTGAACAGGGTAGGTTTGGGTATGGTAGTGGAGTGGAGTAGATTGTGGGGTTGTGGTAATGTAGGAGTGAAGTGCATCGTGTGCGGTAGGTGAGGCAGGGTAGGTGGTGGGGTGGTAGTGGGGTGGGGTAGATGGGGCGGGGTGAGGTGCATCGTGTGTGGTAGGTGAGGCAGGGTAGGTGCACAGGGTAGGTTTAGGGTGGTAGTGGGGTGGGGTAGATGGGGTGGGGTGAAGTGCATCGTGTGTGGTAGGTGAGGCAGGGTAGGTGGACAAGGTAGGTAGTGGGGTGGGGTAGATGGGGTGGGGTGAAGTGCATCGTGTGCGGTAGGTGGGGTAGGTAGGGTAGAGTGGGCGGAGTGCTCGTACTGTGAGTGGAATGGGGTACCAGGTAGGGTACACAGGGTGGGTTGCTTGGACAAAGACACACCCTCACTCACACACATGCGCCGCGCGCGTTCATTCTGACGTACTGAACAGTCATCGATGACGCATAAAGGAAAACGCCCAAACAGAGAAGACCTCGAGTTTTCTGATGCAAATGAACCAGTCATTCTTACACTACGCTCATTCTTCACTTCATTCCCGCACCAAACTCTCCCTGATTTCATGATTTCCACCCTCCCCCTCCCCTACCCGGACTGCGTACCTGGGTGAAGGATTGACCCTATGTGCTAGTCCCTCCCCCCACCCCGGGCTCCATACCTGGGTCAGTGTGGGATTGACCCTCTCTGCTAGACCCCCTCCCCGGGCTACATACCTGGTGTGTGATTGACCCTATCTGCTAGTCCCCCCCCCCCCCGCCCCGGGCTCATCCTGGGTCAGTGTGGATTGACCCTATTCGCCCCTCCCCGCTCCCCCTTCCCCCGCCCCCGGGCTCCATACTTGGTCAGTGTGGGATTGACCCTCTCTGCTACCCCCGGCTACATACCTGGGTGTGTGATTGACCCTATCTGTTAGTCCCCCCCTCCCCGCCCCCCGGCTCTCATACCTTGGGTCAGTGTGGGATTGACCCTCTCTGCTAGACCCCCCCTCCCCGGGCTACATACCTGGGTGTGTGATTGACCCTATCTGTAGTCCCCCCCCCCCGCCCCTCTCCATACTTGGGTCAGTGTGGGATTGACCGTCTCTGCTAGATCCCCCTCCCGGGCTACATACCTGGGTGTGTGATTGACCCTATCTGTTAGTCCCCCCCCCCGCCCCCTCCATACTTGGGTCAGTGTGGGATTGACCGTCTCTGCTAGACCCCCCCTCCCCGGGCTACATACCTGGGTGTGTGATTGACCCTATCTGCTGAGTCCCCCCACCCACCCCGCCCCGGGCTCCATACTTGGGTCAGTGTTGGATTGACCCTCTCTGCTAGACTCTCACCCCCTCCCCGGGCTACATACCTGGGTGTGTGATTGACCCTCTCTGCTAGACCCCCCCCCCCTCCCCGGGCTACATACCTGGGTGTGTGATTGACCCTATCTGCTAGCCCCCCCCCCCCCCGCCCCCGGGCTCCATACTTGGGTCAGTGTTGGATTGACCCTATCTGCTAGCCCCCCCCCCCTCCCCGGGCTACATACCTGGGTGTGGGATTGACCCTATCTGCTAGCCCCCCCCTCCCTCCCCCCCCCGCCCCCCGGGCTCCATACTTGGGTCAGTGTTGGATTGACCCTCTCTGCTAGACTCTCACCCCCACCCCCACCCCCTGGCTCCATACCTGGGTCAGTGTAGGATTGACCCTATCTGCTAACCTCCCCCACCCCAGGTCCCACGTCTCTCCTCTCCCCCCCCCCCCCCCTCCCCCCCCCCCTTCCCCCCCCCCCCCACCCCCCGCCCACCCACTCCCCAAGTCCGTCCTGCATATCTGGGTGTAGGATTGGCCCAATCTACTCGACCCTCCCAGCCCCTAAGGACTCCGCCAGTCACTCACCCGTCTCGCGCGCTATCTGCTACAGCGATAGACCTGACAGCCAGCC
>JABMCL010001223.1:935000-955000 GCA_018857735.1 Alviniconcha marisindica | reverse complement strand
ATATTACACTCTACCCACAGTTGCATATTTCGTTTTACCAACAGTTGCATACTTCGTTCTACCGACAGTTGCATACTTCGTTCTACTGACTGTTGATACTTCGTTCTACCGACAGTTGCATACTTCGTTCTACCGACAGTTGCATACTTCGTTCTACCGACAGTTGCATACTTCGTTCTACCGACAGTTGCATACTTCGTTCTACCGACAGTTGCATGCTTCGTTCTACCGACAGTTGCATGCTTTGTTCTACCGACAGTTGCATGCTTTGTTCCACCGACTGTTGCATACTTCGTTCCACCGACTGTTGCATACTCACTTCCACCGACAGTTGCATATTACACTCTACCCACAGTTGCATACTTAATTTTACCAACAATTCCATACTCAAGTTATACCGACAGTTGCATATTTTCACTGTACCCACAGTTGCATAGTTCATTGTACTGATAGTTGCACACTTCATTGTACTGATATTTGCAGTTTCACTATAGCAACAGTTTCATATGTAAATCTGCCAGCAGGTGCATATTTCACTCTACAAACAGGTGCATGCTTCATTTTAACAGCAGGTGCATACTTCACTCTACCAACAGGTGCATACTTCGCTCTAACAACAAGTGCATTACGTCATTCTAACAGCAAATGCATACTTCACTCTACCAACAGGTGCATACTTCGCTCTAACAACAGGTCCATATTTCAGTCTACCAACAGGTGCATATCAAGTCACGCTACCAACAAGCGCATTATTCACTCTACCGACAGGCACACACATACTTCACTCTACCAAACAGGTGCAGAGCGACGTCCTGAAGAAACGAAGGGTCCAACCGAACATCGAAGACAATCAAAACATTCGGCCAATCGCATGCCACAGACAGTTTGAGCGTCAACTTGCTCCGATCCACGCAGAAGCTGAAACCGAACGACGCCCAGAGCGCCCGTGCAGAACCAACACGCAAGGGAGCTAATCGGCGCTCGAAAGACGTCACACAGGTACAACAACAAAGACCCGATTCGCCTACGGGAACTCTCACCTGGCATGCGTGTGAATACAAGGTACATAAACTCCAGCTGAGGTAACGGTACACGTGAGCCGGTTCGGCCTAGCGGTAAGGCGGTAGGCTGGTACTGAAGCGGAAGGACCTCGGTTCGATACCAGCTTCGGCTCTCCTTTCTCTTCAGAAAGGTTGTGGTTTTGTGGACACTGTTCCTGTGACTTTGTCCATCGCTTCCTACTGAAACATTAAAACGGCTTTCATCGCTGCCCATCTTAATGCAGAAATCATTCTGGTGGCGACAGTGTAGCGATAGGTATATAATCTCCCTCTTCCCCCACCTCCATACCCCCTTCCTCCCGTCCCTAATAAGCCTTATGGTTTCTGTGGACGTTAAGCACCATGTTTTAAAGGTACCTAAACTCCACCCGAGGCACAGCTTCTGGTAGAGTCATTTATGTACCTCGTGTTTACATGCATGCCAGGTGAGAATTACCGTATGCGACTCAGGTCTTTGTTGTATTTGTGTGACGTCTTTCGAGTGCTAATTAACTCCCTTGTGTGTTGATTCTTCACACAGCCAATCAGACACTGTCGGTGCCGGGCCGACATAGCCTTTGCCTGCAGTCTGAAAGAGACAACTTTGTGATCCACACAAAAATGTTTAGCTGTAGCCACTTGTCAGTAAGTAAGTAAGTAAACATGATGCTTAACGTCCACAGAAACCGTACGGCTTATTAGGGACGGGGAGAATGGGGGGAAGGGGTTATGGAAGTGGGGATAGAGGTAGACTATTATACCAATCGCTACACTGTCACCACCAGAATGACTCCTGGCAAATGTATGGAGTCCCGCTTTTGTACTGGCATATGTATGGAGTCCCGCTTCTGTACTGGCCGATGTACAGCGTCCCGCTTGTGTACTGGCTGATGTATAAGTCCCGCTTTTGTACTGGCGAATGTATGGAGTCCCGCTTTTGTACTGGCGAATGTATGGAGTCCCGCTTTTGTACTGGCAAATGTATGGAATCCCGCTTTTGTACTGGCTGGTGTACAGTCCCGCTTTTGTACTGGCCGATGTATAGAGTCCCGTTTTTGGACTGGCTCATGATGTACAGAGTGCCGCTTTTCATACTGGCTAATATACAGAGTGCCGCCTTTATACTAGCTAATATACAGTCACACTTTTGTACTGGCTAATGCACAGTCTCGCTTTTATACTGGCTAATGTAGCCTACGGAATGCCGCTTTTATACTGGCTAACATACATATTCTATATGTACAGAATCCCGCTTTTGTACTGGCTTTTTGCGAGGTCATCACTGAGGCGAATTCTTTATACACTGACACACAATTTGTTGAAAGAGAAATCTATCAATGTCCAGGTAGAAATGACAGAAAACATCACTGGGCTGACTCGATCAGATCTGGATGCTCAGACCTACCTAACTATGCGCAAGTTTGCATCGTTCCGCCTGAAGTCAATCCGGACCGTTACAGCACTGTCACTGTCGAGAGTTGACACGGCAAAATGAGTGAGTGTGTGAGTGTGTGATGAAATGTGTTGGGGTATGCCAGCTAATGAGTATTTTCTCAAAGACGCTGCTGCTAATCAGTGGATGCATATCTCTCGCCGCACGCTCCGTTGGCAACTGGGAGAGCCTGTTGTTAAAACAGACCATCATTTAGCGCCGTCAGTTTCGCTCGCTCCCGACAGCCATTTCGCAGCTCAGGGGAGCGAACTTGGGTGGCCATCAATCAACGGGGACTAACTCATTAGGCGAGGCATTTTGAGTGGGAGTGAGCCAACATGCAGAAGGACGCAATTAGAAGCAGGCACAATGCTTCTCTTTTTGTCTGTGAGTCTTGCAGGGCCTGAACTG
The DNA here is from genome assembly GCA_018857735.1 of Alviniconcha marisindica. Lineage (NCBI taxonomy): Eukaryota > Metazoa > Mollusca > Gastropoda > Provannidae > Alviniconcha > Alviniconcha marisindica. The sequence continues at coordinate 952,117 of JABMCL010001223.1, read as the reverse complement.
TTGCGTCACTGCTGGCACTCAGGACTACGTCACGCCGCTTGGTGCTGTACACGTATCGTCGCTGGGGCTGGCTTTAGCTGTTAGCTGTGTCGGTGGAACTGCGTCGGTGCTTCAGTGGAGTTTGTGTCAGTTATGTAGGCCGCTAACGCCTGTTCGCCAGGCCTCGCGGTCAACCACTGCATTTTAAACCGCTCTGAAGACCCGGCTCAGTGTTTAACAGAGCTCAGGAGCTGTGTGAAAGTCGAGGTGGCCGTCCTGGGTTCCCGTCCTGGGTTCCCGTCCCTAATAAGCCTACGGTTTCTGTGGACGTAAAGCAACACTTCCGACAACAACAACTTCGCTCAGCAGAGCTCAGGAGCTGTGTGAAAGTCGAGGTGGCCGTCCTGGGCTCCCGTCCCTAATAGGCCTTCGGTTTCTGTGGACGTTAAGCAACACTCATCCAACGGCTGTTTAAAACCTACTACTGCTAGCAAATTCTATACCCCCCTACCCCCTCCCCCCTCCTCCCCCACCTCCTTGCCCAACTTGTTCCGGCTCATAAGTTGACTCAGTGATATGTGGAGGCTGTCATGTGTGTGTGTGTGTGTGTGTGTGTGTGTGTGTGTGTGTGTGTGTGTGTGTGTGTGTGTGTGTGGGGTGTTGTGGTGTGTGTGTGTGTGTGTGTGTGTGTGTGTGTGGGGTGTGTGTGTGTGTGTGTGTGTGTGTGTGTTGGTGTGTGTTGTGTGTGGTGTGTGTGTGTGTGTGTGTGTGTGTGTGTAGTGTGCGCTGCGCTTGTGTGTGTGTTTGTGTGTGTGTGTGTGTGTGTGTGTGTGTGTGTGTGTGTGTGTGTGTGTGTGTGTGTGTGTGTGTGTGTGAGTGCGGAATAGTGACCGAGTCGCACGCCCGCATGCGTGTGTGTGTATGAGCGCGCCCGCCGTATATGTGTACATGTATGTGTGCGCGCGTGTGCGCTTGCCGTGTCTATGTATGCATGTGCAAATGTATGTCAAGTTAATGACACCTGTGCGCGCGCGCGTGTGTGTACCAGTTTGTAACGAATCACCGGAGGCAGGTCACCTGAGGACCAATCACCGGAGGCAGGTCACCTGAGGACCAATCACCGGAGGCAGGTCACCTGAGGACCAACCACCGGAGGCAGATCACCTGAGGACCAATCACCGGAGGCAGGTCACCTGAGGACCAATCACCGGAGGCAGGTCACCCGAGGACCAATCACCAGAGGCAGGTCACCTGAGGACCATCACCGGAGGCAGGTCACCTGAGGACCAATCACCGGAGGCAGGTCACCTGAGGACCATCACCGGAGGCAGGTCACCTGAGGACCATCACCGGAGGCAGGTCACCTGAGGACCAATCACCGGAGGCAGAGTCACCTGAGGACAATCACCGGAGGCAGGTCACCTGAGGACCATCACCGGAGGCAGGTCACCTGAGGACCAATCACCGGAGGCAGGTCACCTGAGGACCAATCACAGGAGGCAGGTCACCTGAGGACCAATCACCGGAGGCAGGTCACCTGAGGACCATCACCGGAGGCAGGTCACCCGAGGACGAAACTCCGAAGCGACAGTGGACTGACACTCTTTAAGTGGGCTGATGTTCAAACTGACGTAGGCTATTCACAATTTCCTTGAACAAGAGGATGAACCAGCGTTCCGACCGTGAAAACAATCGAGCTAGAAAGCGTGAACACTGAAAACTTCAGTGCAGCATCGCTAAACTCGCTCAACCAACGCCAGACATGGTGCGCCCTTGCATGGAGACAAGCACGTGAACAAGTTGCGAATTGTCTCTCGTTCGCGTCCTCGAACTCTTCACATGCTGAATCGAAGTACAGATAGTTTCACAATTGCGCCCACCCCACAGCATACTGCCTACGATCTTGCCTTGTGTGTTGTTGACGGATTCCGGCTCGTTTCCGGTGCCTACTCCACCACCGTTAGTGTGGGTCATCAGATACCTGGATGCTGCAACGTACTCAACAGAGGCCGGGAAACACAGTGACAGGCTGGGAGCAGGTTGAAGAGCTGTCCTTGGAGCACTTCTTCTTTACGGCCATGGAGCGGTCAGTGAAAATGTACAGTTAGATACTTAAGAATCAACACACAAGGGAGTTAATTAGCGCTCGAAAGACGTCACATAAACACATCAAAGACCTGAGTCGCCTACGGTAACTTTCACCTGGTGTGCTAGTAGATACAAGATACATAAAATCCACCATAGGTACATCCTGACCTATGGATCCAAAAAGGATTTTTGAAAAAGGCTAGATCTGGGAAGAAAAAGAAAAAAGAAAGAAAGAAGAAGAAAAAACGAGGGCCCGAAGGTGTTGAGGCATCGAGCACTGCAGGCGAGGAAATATAGGACTCAACGATATAATTATAACATAACCGCGCACACGCGCTGTGTGTGTGTGTGTGTTTTGTGTGTGTGTGTGTGTGTGTGTGTGGTGGTGGTGCGTGTGCGTGTGGTGCGTGCGTGCGTGCGTGCGTGTGTGTGTGTGGTGTGGTGTGTGTGTGTGTGTGTGTGGTGGTGTGTGTGTGTGGGGGTGTGTGTGTGTGTGTGTGTGTGTGTGTGTGTGTGTGTGTGTGTGTGTGTGTGTGTTGTGTGTGTGTGTGTATGCGTGGTGTGTGTGTGTGTGTGTGTGCGCGTGGTGTGTGTGTGTGTGTGTGTGTGTGTGTGTGTGTGTGTGTGTGTGTGTGTGTGTGTGTGTTTTGCGGCATCATATTTTCGCTCCCTCTTCAGTTCCACCCTCGCCCCTTCTACGGGGATGTAAACTGCTCGTGGTCATAACTGGACGACCATTTCCTCTGTTGTTTTGCAACACTCGCCAATCTGTTCCCAGGGCTGTCAATACCGAGACATACGCTTCATTTAAACTCAACAGGACTCACCCCCCACCCTCCACCCCCCAACCCCAAAAAAGAAGAAAGAAAAAAAACTAAAAAAAAACTAAAACAAAACAAAAAGAGAGAGAAAAAATCAGAAGAAAAAAAGAAAGGGTGGGTTGGAGGGGAGGGGGGGGGGGGGGGGAGGGGGAGGGGGGGGAAGAGGTCCCGTATGAAAGAGCGGGAATTAAAAAAGAACAGAGGAACGGAGACAAAAGCGAAAAAAAAACACCCCCGTGAATCAGATGAGGAAGAGAAAGAAGAAGAAGACGCGCGGAAGGGAGAAAAAGGACAGAATGAGGAAGCCGGGGAGGAAGAAGAAGGCCTCGGCTGAAAGGTGTTGTGTCAAACTACGAGACGGATTTGTGTGAGAGTCAAAGGGTTAACCAAGCCGAGATTCCCCCCAAGCTTTCCCCGAGCTCGGGGCTTGGGAAAACCTGCTAAACTCATCAGGGAGAATAGAGGGCAACGGGGGTCGCGAATTCAGACAGCTGAAGCCGAGAGAAAGCCTCGCAACCAGTATTTGTTTGCTTGCGGTAAACGGCAAACAGCAACTGAGTAACTGGATTGCCTCCCTTCGCTCGTGTCTGGAAGTGTGTGGCATGCAGACCTGTGCTTTTCAATTGGGGAATCTGCGAGGAGAGGAAAACAGCGTGACCGGACTGCATCCGATGACTCAATCATGGGGACAGGTAGACACGATCTTGTTCGTCCGCGTCTTGCCACTGGAGTCGATGAACTGGTGATTGGCCAATGTTGATTTTCTTCATTCAGCTAGTCGTGCATTGTTTTTGGGTGCGTGTTTAGTTTTTAATTTTAAACGTCTCACACAGACGCTTTTTTTTTTCTTTTTTCTTTTTTTTCTTTCTCTCTCTCTCCTTTCTTTTAAATTCATGTGTGAAACGATCAAATGTTAAATTATTGTACCATTTTCATACGATTTAGCCCCTCTTCGTGTCACTAAACTGATTGACTTTCTGTGGAGTTATCTTTCCCCTGTCTGTGTCACTAAACAGATCGACTGTCTGTTTCTTTGGTGTCTGTTTCCCCTTTCCATGTCACTAAACAGATCGACTGTTTCTATGGCGTCTGTTTCCCCTCTCCGTGTCACTAAACTGATTGTTTCTGTGGAGTTGTCTTTCCCCTATCTGTGTCACTAAACAGAGCGACTGTCTGTTTCTATTTTACTCTGCGTTGAGTGATTAAAAAAAATAATCTGTGTCACTAAACAGAGCGACTGTCTGTTTCTATTTTACTCTGCGTTGAGTGATTTAAAAAAATAATCTGTGTCACTAAACAGAGCGACTGTCTGTTTCTATTTTATTCTGCGTTGAGTGATTTAAAAAAATAATCTGTGTCACTAAACAGAGCGACTGTCTGTTTCAATTTTACTCTGCGTTGAGTGATTTAAAAATAATAATCTGTGTCACTAAACAGACTGACTTTCTGTAGAGTGATCCTTTCGCTTGATGTGTTACTACATGAACAGACTGACTTTTCATCATCAAGTTACGCCACTCCATGACGCACACAGAAGGTCCAGTAAGTGACACTACTGAAAGCTTGAATTTAGCACTGGGCGATGTGACGACTGAGAGTATTGGCTGCTGCATCAACTGATGCCACAGTCGGGCGTATTCTTAACACCGGAGAGTATCACTGGCGGAAGGTGTCACAAGTATAATTTTTGTCGCGACAAACACGTGTTTTGTCGCGACAAAAGTATGCTTGCCGCGACAAAACTTGCGTACTCACACACAGACAGCAATAAAGAAGAAAAAACAACTAACTAACAAAAAGTAGACAAAAACGAAAGAACAGGCAGAAAGAGGAGTAGCAAAAAACAAAACAACAACAACAAACGAGCAAAATAAGAACAAAGCAAAAACAAAACAACAAACAATAAAAAAATTTTTTTTTAAACCCACACAAAACAAACAAACGAACACACGAAAACGACAACAACAACAACAAAACAAAACCAACAACAAGAACTACAAAACAAAAAACAACAACAAAACAACAACAACAACGCACGCACACACACGCACGCACACACACACACACACACACACACACACACACACACACACACACACACACACACACACACACACACGACGCACGCACGCACGCACGCACGCACGCACGCACGCACACTCACGCACACATACACACACACACACACACACACACACACACACACACACACACACACACACACACACACACACACACACACACGCAAAACCACGACCTGGATAAAATGGAGTGATCTAGGGTAGTGCGATATTGGGGCTGGACTCCTCTGATCCAGTCATCGTGTCCACTCCACATACTATAGGCAGGACGGTCGGTCAGGTGCCCGTGAGTCGGTTTGGCCTAGCGGTAAGGCGTCAGGCTGGTAAGCGGAAGGACTTCGGTTCGAATCCGCTTCGGCTCTCCTTTCTCTTCAAAAGTTGTGGTTTGTGGACACTGCCTTGTGACTTTGTCCCTCACAATTAATGAAACATTAAAATGGCTCTAATCGCTGCCCATCTTAATGCAGAAGTCATTCTGGTGGTGACAGTGTAGCGATAGGTATATAATCTCCCTTTCAACACCTCCATACCCCCTTAACCCCTTTCTCCCCGTCCCTAATAAGCCTTATGGTTTCTGTGGACGTTAAACACCATGTTTACTTACTTCAGGTGCCCAGTGGCATCACTGCGCTGCAATGTCACACACGGGCCACAAGTCCACTGAGTCCAAGTGTTGGATTTTGCGGCGCCAACCAGCATTTTGAGTGCATATTTAAAAAAAAAAAATTGTACCCATTCTACTGCCAAAGAACCAGGGTTTCTTGCCTGAGTTATTAGTTTGGCAACATGTGGTAACCTTCTCTTTTTTTTAGCGTCTCAAGCGTGTTTGACAGTCTGCGAACCAGTTTGTGTTCAGAGGCGTGCTCTTGCATTTGACATGACACACTCTTGATGTTGGGCTGTACGATGGTCAAGGTATTATGCTAATTAACTAGTTCAGTTTTGTTCAGAGCGCTTCAAAAATCCCATACGCGCTCCAATCTGTCTCCCAGGAGTTCCCCCCAACTTTGCCTTTGAAACGGTCCCAACATTGGTCTGAATGAAGATGTCCCTTTTGCGTCCTTGCAAGGAAGACCGTCGAGCGCTTCCTCTGTCCTCCAGGCGACCGATGGTGTGATGTCCTTGGTTTTGTACCCGCAGGTAGTGGCTCAAACCTTTCAGCTATTCAGATCTTCCGAGACGCGAGCCACTTGTGAGGGCTGCTTTGCCCGCCAGTCTATCTGCTCGGTCATTTCCCTTCACTCCGGCGTGTCCATGGCAGTAACAGCCACAGGAGTCATCGAAGGTAGATGTCGACCATTGACACATTCCAGTCTGGGCTTTCCATTTCACTTTTCACTTTTTATATAGCGAGTCTCGCTGACTCTGTGAGGATGGCGGCGTCTGTGGTCTGACACCAGCCTCTCGCTACAATCCAGCGGAGAGCACGTGTGAGTGAGTTCACTTGACTTACCAACTAAAGAGGTACAAGTTTCCGAGATATTCATCAGTGTGATTCACAGCCACAGCCACATCCATGCATCTGTCTTGGTTAAACAGAATCGTTTGAACCTTTTGTCTTTGGGATTTTTTTTCTCTCTAAACAACAGCAATAACTACAATCACATAAAAAACGACCACAGCAGCAGCAGCAGCAGCAGCACCACACACACACACACATACACACACACACACACACACGCAGGTACACACGCACGCGCGCTCGCACGCACACACACACACACACACACACACACACACACACACACACACACACACACACACACACACACACACACACACACACACACACACCACCACCACCACCACCACCACCACCAACAACAACAACACCAAAAACAAAAACAACATACAAATATATTAGGTGTTTAGATAAATAGTTGGTAAACACAAAACGCATGAACAATTTTTGAGTCGACTAAGCAGATGTCATCATCAAAGAATTCAGGGTCCTCCTCAATGATAGTGTGTGTGTGTGTGTGTGTGTGTGTGTGTGTGTGTGTGTGTGTGTGTGTGTGTGTGTGTGTGTGTGTGAGAGAGAGAGAGAGAGAGAGAGAGAGAGAGAGAGAGAGAGAGAGAGAGAGAGAGAGAGAGAGAGAGAGAGAGAGAGATTCACGATCCGCTGTATTCATTTCCAGATCTGCAGCTAGACCAGTACGGTATCCAGCTACTGTAGCTATATTATTGCCCGGGCCAAACCCGTATCGGCACAGCTCTATCCTTCATCAGTCCCGCTTGAATAAAGTGAAGAAACCATGTAATTGTTAACTAAATACAGCTCGCAGTTCAATTCCGGCCAAACCGGAAGTCGCGATCCGCACAAACGAAGCAGGGAGCGAGGTCTGTACTGCGACAGTGAATGGGACGAAACTGAATTTATTTTGTAAACGCTGGTTCAGCTTGCCGATCTGTCTACACTTTCCACGGTGGGTTAGCCTGGTTTCTGGTAATGCTTGACTAACACGAAGCTCTGACACGATGTCACTGAGTTGTTTTCACGCATTTTGTACAGCAACGGAAAGTTAGCGGTTGGTCCACCTGACTTGAACGATGTCCACTGTAGCTACTTCGGTATCGATATTTCGCTGCAAGTTTCGTCAGTTGTGGCGTTTGCTGGTAAATCATATTAATTTACGGCTCGTAGGCTTTTTAGCCTTTTGCCTGCTAAGTCGTATTTTGGTGTATATTGTGGTCAGCATTATTCTTTTTAAGAGTGCTGCGTGTATTGACCTGGCTCATCTTCGTAAGTTACTTTATGTTATATATTTTCTGTTCCCAGTGTTTATCTGGTTTACAGTTTGTCCCTAATATGTCAACCCGACATCCGGGGACATGAAGCCCCACATCATCATCATCATCGTTTATCTAGATGGTTTTTGAAGGAATTTAGTGTTCCTACAAATATAGTGTTGGGTGGCAAGTTGTTCCAATTCAGTGTTAATTATTCTGTTAGTACCAAAACTGGGCATAGTAAGAACTGCCTTCTTGTATAGTCTGAAGGGGTGTCCTCTTGTTCCAGCAGATTCATTCAGCTTGAACAAGGAACATTTTCTGGATCGTAAAAACCATGTATAATTTTAAAAGTTTCATCATATCATCTCTCGTTCTTCTATATTCCAGGCTTGGTAATTTGAGTACCATTATTGTTCAGTCATACTCGAGGTTGTTAATGCCAGTAATACGTTTAGTAAAGCGCCTTGCACATTTTCAGTGCGAGTTATATTTTTTCTTCAACTGACATGATGGCAACACAAAATTCCATAAAAATCCGTCTAACTAATTATTTTAGAAGTGGTACCGTAATTTCTTTGTTATTATGCTGAATGTAATGTTTGATCATGCCTGTATTTTATTAACTTTTTTGACAGTCTCATTTATATTCTGCTCAAATTTTAGGTCCATATCAACAAAAACTCCCCATATCTTTTTCTTCCTCTGCACACTCAGGCTCCCTGCCATCCATAAACAAATTGTGCTCCGGATTGTTCTTCGCTACATGTGTAGGGGAGCGGGAAGCAGGTTGGAAGCATGAATGAAGAGTCACAACTCAGCGGTTGCTATAGCATAACGTTTATTTCCACCAACCAGGAAACAGTGTAGGCTCTCCCCTGAATCAGACGCGTTGGTGCTCAGGTAACAGCTCGCACTAAAAGACGACCTGCTTCTGCAGGGACACTGGGGGAAAGAGGGCACTGCAGGTTCGGTTGTGTTGCTTAATGTCCTCGGATGTCGGTTGACATATTAGGGACTAGCTGAGACCAATGCCGAAGCATGGTTCAATGTTGCTTTACGTTCACGGAAACCAGAAGGCTCGTTAGGACGGACAGCTCAGGACGGCCACCTCGACTCTCACACAGCTCCTGAACTATGGACGCGGCGGGCCCAGCGCGCAAGTTTTAACACTTCAGATAATTAGGGCCATAAAACTCCCGCCCAATCAAAAAAGAAAAAGGACGACAGGAAAAAAAAGTTAAAGGGTCATGGCCCGGAAGACGAACAATGCACTCGGTTACCCATGCAAAACTTGACATTTATCATTACTGAATTTGATCTGCCTGTTCTCCGTTGAACTGCTCCCGTCTCTAAACTTGTTGAGATGTGCGGGTCGCGATTATTTCACGTTGCGCAGCGGTGCTGCATGTTGAGGTGTGATCAGTGTGAAGCGGGTATCGACCAAAATTGGGAGTTGTTGCCGGCCCTGCAAAACTGTCACCATGGACACCTAACAGACATACAGACGGTTCTGCTTTGTCGGGTATCTGTTTGTGTTCTGATTCACTTCCGATTCACTTCCGATATCGACTCCGAGGTATTTAGAGCTAGTGGAACGCGCTCTTTTCTTTAGTACTTGCTTAGTTCTTGGTCTGTAACGTCCCGTCATTGTTTGGCAGTCGCAGAACAAAATGGTACGGAATTTGCTGCATGTGAAGACGTTGAGTATAATTATGCAGGTGGAATTTCATGTTTTGTGTTCTTTCCCGATGCGTCAGAGTGTCATGGCCGTTCTGGACTGGTGATTTTTTACTTGGAAACTTCAGTTTGTTAGTCTACGACTCAGCGGTCTGGCTGTGGAGTATCATTGGCGGGAGCTGCCACAAGTATCTTTTTTTGTCGCGAAAAACGTTTTGTCGCGTTTGTCGCGACAAAACACGTATTTTGTCGCGACCAAAGTATGCTTCTCACGACAAAACTCTTGTCGCGACAAACATATTTTTTGGTAGCGACAAACATAATTTTGTCGCGACAAACATAATTTTGTCGCGACAAAAGTTTTGTCGTGGCAAGCATACTTTTGTCGCGACAGAAGACATGTTTTTGCCCCGACAAACACGTGTTTGTCGTGACGATAACGTGTCTGTCGCGACAAACTTGTCGGGACAAAAGTGATGCTTGTGGCAGCGCCCGCCAATGATAGTGGAGATGGTTGATAAAAGAGAGATATGCGGGAGTGACGCGGGTCGCTGTTTCTGTGGCTGATAGTGGTGGCAGTCGCAGCCACCAGAAGAAGCCGTGTTGAAAAACGAAAACAAAACAAAAACGAAAACAAAACAAAAACAAAAACAAAAACAAAACCCAGTAAGGGAGCTGTACCTCCATCCCCATCCCTCCAACCTTTTTTAAGAAAAAGAAAAAAGAAGGAAAAAAATGAGAGAGAGAGAGAGAGAGAGAGAGAGAGAGAGAGAGAGAGAGAGAGAGAGAGAGAGAGAGAAAGAAGAAGAAGAAGAAGAAGAAGAAGAAGAAGAAGAAGAAGAAGCAAAACTCCTACAAACAAACAAAACAAACAAACAAACAACAAACGATGCGGTTACAGCGCTGTTTGGTTGGTGCTACGTGAAACCGCTGCCATCTCGGCGTACTGTTTTTTTAAACACCATACAACCATGCACCAGTTTACAGTGTTAACTTCATTCGAGGCCACATTACTTAGGGCGCATGTGTGTATGGCAGAATGAACAGGATCTTTTTTCGTACTGCTGCAGTAACAGTGGAACGGATACCCAAATAAAAAAATAAAAACAGAAGACACCCAGGAGAGGAAAATTCGCCCACCGGTCTTGCCAGGACTCGAACCCTCGACCTTTCGATCACGAGACAGGCGCTAAATTATAAAAAAATAATAATTATACCTTCGCTCCTGCTGGGACTCGAACCCAAGACCTCTTGATGACTAGTCCGGCGCTGTACTTCTGAGCTACCGACGCTCCCCGTTATCAGTTATTTGTGTTTGTTGATTATTCATGGACTGTTTTGGTGAGCTGAGGGGCAGGTTAGTTCGTGCACACAAAACATCGGCGCGGACGCAGTTAGCTACCGGCAAACACAGCTAACGAATGCTACCGACAGTTGGACCAAGCGTCAATGGACGAAGCGATAAAACTACATGTAAGACCGGCACACTTGTCAAGTCATTTATGTACCTGGTCAATCGATTTAGTTGTTGTTCAACGTACTGAAAAAAAGGTTTGATTTAGCGGTCTACCGGTCTATTTGTCGTTTGCAATTTATTTTAAGATTACACCACAATCACCATCACCACACACATTTAGCAGTCTGTCAGTCTGTTCGTCCTTTGTATTTTACTGTTTTAAAGATTGTCTAAAACAAACAAACAAACAAAGACAAAAAAATAACACAACTACAACCCCCCCTCACCCCCCCCCCCTCCCCCGGGGGGGGTGAGGAGAGAGAGAGAGAGAGAGGAGGAGAGAGAGAGAGAGAGAGAGAGAGAGAGAGAAGAGAGAGAGAGAGAGAGAGAGACAGACAGACAGACAGACAGACAGACAGACAGACAGACACACACACAGACACACAGACACACAGACACAGAGACAGATCGTTGAGAGAGAGAGACAGAGACAGACAGACAGACAGACATAGAGAGAAAGACAGACAGAGACAGACAGAAAGAGAGAGAACCTTTGATCACCCCCCCCCCCCCCCCCCCACACACACACACACACACACGAGGTACGTAGAAGGATCGATTTTTAAACGTCAGGTCTTTGTCACTGAGGCATGTTTGGAGAGGAAAGCTACGCCCCAATATCTGACCCTCTGCCAGTCAACGTGATAATTCTACTGGTGCCGAGCTAAAACCGCAGCATAATTATCAAACAGAAACCAATCTACAGCGTAATTATCAAACAGAAACCAATCTGACAAAAGTTAAGCTATACTGCAGGTTTCTGATCAGCCTTTTCAAGGACACCACAATCGTTGAATTTTTTTTAATGTTCGTACAATATCGCTCAGACAGCAGGCTGCAAACGGCTGACTCGTGCCTGTCTCGTACCTGTACAGTTGAACAGGCTGGTTTTGTACATGTGATGGTTGCTTGCGCGGGCCTTGACCGCCACACTCGTTTTAAAGAACTGCTCGCATTCACCCGACACCAGCTACTGTGGACCCCCAAAATTAAGATCCCCTCCGCTGAGAAATCAGAACTATCAAAGGTTCTCTCTCTCTGTGTGTCTGTCTCTGTCTGTCTGTCTCTGTCTGTCTCTGTCTGTCTGTCTGTCTCTCTCTCAACTCATGCAGCAGGGCAGGACGATCATACATTTCCTCTCCGGCTGCTTAAAGGTGCACAACGTCATGTATCAAAATCAACCAGGCACGTTTTTGTTGTTGTTCTTGAGCGGGGAGGTGGTGGGGAGGGGGGGGGGGGGGGGGGGGGGGGGGGGCTATGGAGGAGGAGGTAGATGCTGATGATGATGAGGAAGTGATGCTTAATGTCCTCAGATGTCAGTTGACATATTAGGGACAAGTTGTGACCAATGCCGAAGCATGGTTCAATAATTCTTTACATCCACGGAAACCAGAAGGCTCGTTAGGACGGACAGCTCAGGACGGCCACCTCGACTCTCACACAGCTCCTGAACTATGTAGGTAGATGCGAACTATCTTTCAAATTACTACTATTGATGATGGTTATTATTACCAGGTGCATACAACTGGGTCGCTCCAGTTCTTTCCCCAAAAGGAATCTGAAACCAAGAAACCTCACGAGCCCTGTCGTGACAACATAAAAATGAAAAAGACAAGTTAGCTGGGGTTTTTACTCGATTTTTTTTGTCCCTGTTTGAAAGTCAAGAAAGAAGGACGGTAAATGCTGCCATTTTGTGTCCATCAGTATGCCAGTGATAGGTTGCGTGAACAAGGGGGAATAAGTGGCAAACATATCAAATGCGCCACGAGCCAAACGTCTTCTTCTCTTAATGGGTTACAAGAGAACCAACACACCTGCGGCCAACGGAGCTCAAATTCGAAGCAAAACAACAACAAACAAAAAAATGTACTTCTTTTGTATCCATCATTATTGATCGCTTTTATATAGCGCTATTCCCGGCTCCCGAACAGACTCACTCGCATGTGATTCTGAATGAGTGATTGTAGCCTTCTTAATACGCGTTCTTAATATCCACCGAAGTGGTGGACTGACAGCACTGTTTGGTTGTTACATGGCTGGTGCCACCAGAAACTGCTGCAGTCTCAGCGCACTTTCTGTGTACACCATACTGCCATGCAGCAGTTTACAGTGTCAATTCATTCGAGGCCACGTACGTAGGATGCATGTGTGCTTGGATGTAATCTGCCACCTGCACTTTTGGCCGAATAAACGGGATCATTCACGTGCTACTGCAAGTTGACCTCGGAGAAGAAAATTCTCCCGCCGCTCCTGGCTGCTGGACTTAATCTCGCGACCTTTGGAGCACGAGTTCGGGCTAAATATTGATAGAACAACCACCTGTGCGCTTCGGGCTCACGATAGGTGTAAGCGCCTTATAACTACTCTTTTACATTACATCACATGAAGCCTGCAGATCGACAGTAATATATCTGCACATTTTCTACGCTTGCGGGCTTTGCTTTGTTTCGGGTTCCCTTTAATCCCTCCCAGAAGTGAGAAAATTATGAAACTTGGTGTGGAAGCATAACATGGCCCCTTATCTCATTTCATATACCATTTTTTCTTCTTCTCAAGCGATCTTGACCCAGATAAACTAACAAACAACAAAACAAAGCAAGAAACAAAACAGCAAAATAAAAAATCAATAAAAAAAAATCAAAAAAATCTGGACATTCGAATCATAGAAAAGAAGTAAAGGATGAGCGCACAGTGAAATGAACTGATGCACCCAATGGGCTCTTTACCAAACGAGTAGGAATCGCTCCCCTTTTTTATATTTTATTTTATATTTTTTATAGGCTCTTTACGAACCGAGTTGGCTCTCTCTATATTTTATTCTCTCCCCTCCCTCTTTAAAAAAAGAAAAAGAAAAAGAAGAAAAAAGGCTCTTTTACAAACCGACTAAAACTCTCAGATTCTTGCTTTTCTTTATAAGCTCTTTACGAACCGAGTAGGACTCTCTCCCTTTTTTCTTCCCCCTCCTCCCCCCACAAAAATAAGTAAACATAGTGCTTAACGTCCACAGAAACCGTAAGGCTTATTAGGGACGGAGAGAAGGGGGAAGAGGATATGCAGGTGGGAGGGGGGGGGGGGGGGGGGGGGGGGGGGGGGGAGGGAGATTATATACCAGGCTATCGCTGCACTGTCACTACCAGAATGACATCTGCATTAAGGTGGGCAGCGATGAGAGCCATTTTAATGTTTCATAATTGTGAGGGACAAAGTCAGAAGACAGTGTCCACAGACCACAACTTTTGAAGAGAAAGGAGGGCCGAAGCGGATTCGAACCGAGGTCCCTCTGCTTACCAGCCTAACGCCTTACCGCTAGGCCAAACCGGCTCACCTCCCTCCCCCCACCGGTCGGATTTACTGTTCATTTTTTTCCCTCAAATATATATCTAACGCCTCAACAATGAATTACTTGCTTGTCTTTTGAAACAACCAGCAAGTAAACTAATAAGAACTGGAATATAATGAATGAGTGTAATGGACCAATGAGCAATGAATAAACCAATCGATCATTTACAAGTCAAAGAAGAAAATGAGGAGGAATAATGAGTCAGTAAAATAATGGCAAATGAGTAGACAGAAAAACAAACGAAAGGAGTCATGAGGAAGTCGGGTACTTTGATGTGTGTGTGTGTGTGTGTGTGTGTGTGTGTGTGTGTGTGTGTGTGTGTGTGTGTGGTGCGTGCGTGCGTGTGTGTGAGGGGAGTGAAAGTTTGTGTTACAGTTACCATGTGTGTGATATATTTTGAACTGTGTGTATATGAACATGTATTTAAACAACATGCGGCACTTACGTTTGTGTGAACGGAAGTGTACGAAAGTGCGCGCGCGTGCATGTGTGCATGTCTGTGATGGAAATATTTGTTAAATGTGCGTGGATGCATGTAATAATATGTGTGGTACGTCAAATACGTCAAAACAAGTCAGGGTGCATTTGATAGACTGGGTGTGTGTGTGTGTGTGTGTTTATTTTTAATTGTATTAATTTGTTGTTGTTTTGAGACTATTCTCTCTCTGTGTATCTCCCCTCTCCCTCTGTAGAGCTGCTGTCGAAAATGAAGTACATTTTACGTTGCGTTGTTCTGCTCTAAAAGATTTACGTCAAAGACTTATACCTGATAAATTTTATAGCCAGTCAAGTTCATTTCGACATGTTTTGTTACTATCAACTGAAAACAAGGCCATTATTAAGAACTTTGCCATATTCCTGTACTTAGCCTTTAAACGAAGTGATTTGCTATTGCGTGAATGATGACGCGACTGTATAGTTACGTTTGTGCACTTCATGTTTGTGTATATTCATCTACATACTGTAAAAATTCTCGATATACGTGTGATTGCTATTTCTTATGATATACATGTTCCTCTGAATACTTTGCTAAAGTACAGTTTGCAACTATTAGTATAACCTTTGTGAAGGCCACAGGCCGATCAGATAAACTTTTGCGTCTTGCGTCTTGCGTTCCTCTCTCCCTCTCTGTGTGTGTGTCTTCTTC
This sequence comes from Alviniconcha marisindica, assembly GCA_018857735.1. Lineage (NCBI taxonomy): Eukaryota > Metazoa > Mollusca > Gastropoda > Provannidae > Alviniconcha > Alviniconcha marisindica. The sequence continues at coordinate 936,735 of JABMCL010001223.1, read as the reverse complement.
TTCATATGTTGTTAATTTAATCATTCTGAATCCAAAATCACAACTGCAGAGACACTTTCAATAATATATATATATATATGCAGAAATGCAGGTCTTTACATTAACCAGGTGTTTAAGGGAATTCTTCGCAGGCTCACAAGGAGCTTTTTTTGTTTTGTTTAGTTTGTTTTTTGTTTGTTTGTTTGTTTGTTTTTGTTGTTGTTTTGGTCCTTGGTTTGTTTTGTTGCCTCTGACTTTTTGACAATTTGCCATCTTGCCACAGTAAATGATTGTGTAATTATCATTTTGTCTATAGATAACACTCAAATAAGCATACTGCTTTTGTGTTTCCGGTACTTATTTGTTGAACTTATGATTACGATGAATGAATAAATTTTGTTTAAACTAACAGGAGCTGCAGTAAAAGTTTTGCAAATGAACGAACATGCCCGTGATTTTGTATCGGTTTTATACGGTGACTTTTTTTGAGACCCCGTCACTATCACTAATTGTTTCATGAGCTCAGTGTGCTCGTTTCTCGTACTTTATTTTGACGTCATCCAAATGTCTTTGGCGTCACGGACGGAACATCAGGAAGCTCTGTTTTGCGTGCAAGTCACGGAAGAAATGCATGTGGATTGCAATAAGCTTTGTCGTCGATCGTTTTTGTCTCTGTGGAATGAACTTTTCATGACGTATAGCAGCAGACTAGAAAAAAAGATAATAATAATTACATTTTTATAAAGCGTAAAACGAGTCATGTCCGTAGAGACTATTCAAAGGGAACACACACACACACACACACACACACACCACACACACACACACACACACACACACACCATACACACACACACACACACACACACACACACACACACACACACACACACACACACACACACAGAGTCCACGAGAAAAGGTGTGGGTTATTGGGTTTTACCCCAATTTTATTTTATTTTTAACTCGTAATGACTGGTAATTTTTGGGCTCATAATGATCGGTAATTCTTTTGTAAAACTAGCCCGCAGATGAACGATATAATGCAGCAGACAAATTAAGACTAAAATAACCAAAATTCATTTGAAAAAAAAAAAAAATCGTGTTTTATTCTCGCGAAATCTGAGAAGGCTAGTTCCTTTAAGCCACACTCCTGAGGTGATCCTGCACGGCTGACGAGACGCGAAAATCCCGGCAAGAGCTCAGGCCTCCAACCAAACTGAAAACCTGCGATTACTCAATACCACGTGTACATAGACTAGCCTAGATGAATGAATGAAAAAAATCGAATCGAATTCACACTCCCTTCTCTTACTCAGTCCGCCACACCCACATCTGCCCACGCACCTGTGTGCATGAGCACGTGTATCTCTTATAGAGAGACAAAGAGAAGGAGGGCAGTGGGGAGTAGGGTGGGGTGGGGGGGGGGCTGGGGGGGGGGGGGGCGGGGGGGGGGCAGGGGAGATGGGGAGGGGAGAGGAGGGCTAGAACCCGTCTGTCACAGCGGAGGGTTTTGACACGGAGGTCACGCCGCCAACGCCGTGTTGCGTGCGAAGTCACTTTTCTTGCCAGTGAGTGACTGCGTGTTGCAGGCACTTAGGCGAAGGGCAGTTCACGACTCCCAGCACCTTTGCAGGCCCCGAGAAAGCGCGGCGTGGTGAAGTGTGGCAACAACCCCTCCTCCATCACTGAACCGCCCGCCCCTGGCTTATAACTGCATGTGCAGTCACTCACTCCTGTATCAAGACTTGCACGT
>JABMCL010001223.1:925000-930000 GCA_018857735.1 Alviniconcha marisindica | reverse complement strand
CAATATCTAGGACCGTGCAACCAAGCAATACAATATCTAGGACCATACAACCAAGCAATACAATATCTAGGACCGTACAACCAAGCAGTACAATATCTAGGACCGTACAACCAAGCAATACAATATCTAGGACCATACAACCAAGCAATACAATAGCTAGGACCGGAGAACAAAGTAATACAATATCTAGGACCTGACAAGCAAGTAATATAGTATCTAGGATCGGAGAACCAAGTAATACAATATCTAGGACCCTGAGAACCAAATAATATATACAGGGGCAGAGAACCAAGTAATGCAATATCTAGGACCGGAGGACCAAGTAATACAATATCTAGGACCGGAGAACCAAATAATACATTAACTAGGACTTGACAGGCAAGTAATACAGTAGTAGGACCTGACAAGCAAATAATGCAGTAACTGCCACTTGACAAGCCAGTAATACTACAATAAAGACCTGGCAAGCAGATAATATAATATCTAGGACTGCACAGGGAAGTAATACAGTGACTTTAAGTCAAGTCAAGTCAAGTCAAAAAACTTTAATCATCCCTCACAGGGCAATTCAACTTAACTAATATAAGGCTAATCAATTTAAGAACATGTAAAGGAATGCCAAAACATTTGCCTTTACAACAACATAGACAAGTTATGCTGCACAAAAGTCTATAATACAGATAAAAAATCACAAATTATAAACGGATCCTGTGAGAAGGACCCGCCAAGCACCTAATACGTAGGACCTGACGACCAAGTAATACAATAGCAAGGACCAGACAACTCATTGATACCAGAAATAGGACTTGACGACCAGATAATCAGTAACTAGCACCTGACAACCAGGTAATACAATAACCATGACCAGACGGCTAAATAATACAATAACCACGACATGACGACCAAGTAATACAATAACAAGGACCAGAAAACCAAATAATTCAAAAAGTAAGACATGACCGGCCATAATACAATAACTAGGAAATGACGACCTAATAATACAATACCCAGGACCTGCCAACCAAGTAATACAATCACTAGGACCTGACAACCAAATAATACAATAACAAGAACCTGACAACCAAGTAATACGATAACCAGGACTCAAAAACCATGAAATATAAAGAAAACGGCACAAGCCGGTTATGAAGCAACTGAGACCTGACAACCAAGCAATAGTCAGTCAAGTCAAGCAGTATACTTGAATCATCCCTTACAGGGCAGTTCATCTAACTACTAAGGCTTATTAAAAATAAATAAATCAGTAAGTGGTGGCTTTTTTGCACTGATTATCATGCGTATTTGAGTGGGCGATGGGAGAGTGAATAGTGGACCAGCCGGTATGTGTGTGTGTGTGTGTGTGTGTGTGTGTGTGTGTGTGTGTGTGCGCGCATGTGTGTGTGTGTGTGTGTGTGCGTGCGGGGAGGGGGGGGGCGAGGGGGGGGGGGGGGGGGCAGAAGAGGGAAGGGGGTGTGCTGGTGTTGATGTATATGTTTGCTGGGCAGAGCTTTTATTATACATATATATATATATATATGCATTGTTCGCTATGCAAGATGTTTATGGCAGGATACGATACTTACGGTTTGGGTTGTTGAACTGTACGTAAGTAGCGAGGGAAAAGCCGAATACTACCGGTAGGAAGAAGAAGCGGTAAAGGACAAGGAAAACGTACACACTTAAAGAAGACAGGTCACGGATACAAGAAAAACGTAACAATCCGGCGTTTCAACAAACAGGTATTCTTTCTGTATTTCCTATCTTTCTTCTGTGTAATTGTAAGTTAAGCCCCACCCACTCCCCAGACACACACACACACACACACACACACACACACACACACACACACACACACACACACACACACACACACACACACACACAAACAAACAAACAAACAATCAGGCGCGCGCACTGGTTTTCAGCACTGTGAACGGTTTTAACCGACACCAAACTCTCTAAACTCCTCGGGTCCATAGCCGATGTTCTGTCGCCATTTCTGTGTCCAAAACGGAACCTAAGAGGCAGTGCAGTCACTGTTTTTGCTGCCAATTGTGGGACTGTGGTCACACATTGTGGGACTGTGGTCACACACATTGTGGGACTATGGTCACACATTGTGGGTCACACATTGTGGGACTGTGGTCACACACATTGTGGGACTGTGATCACACACATTGTGGGACTGTGGTCACACACTGTGGGACTGTGGTCACACATTGTGGGTCACACATTGTGGGACTGTGGTCACACACATTGTGGCACTGTGGTCACACACATTGTGGCACTGTGGTCACTCGTGGGACTGTGGTCACTCGTTGTGGGACTGTGGTCACTAGTTGTGGGACTGTGGCCACACATTGTGGGACTGTGGTCACTCGTTGTGGGACTGTGGTCACTCGTTGTGGGACTGTGGTCACACACATTGTGGGACTGTGGTCACTCGTTGTGGGACTGTGGTAACACACATTGTGGGACTGTGGTCACTCGTTGTGGGACTGTGGTCACACACATTGTGGGACTGTGGTCACACACATTGTGGGACTGTGGTCACTCGTTGTGGGACTCCAGCCACTCATTACAGGGCTTTCGCCACTTATTGTGGGACTGACCACTCACTACGGGACTTTGGCCTCTTACTGTCGCACTTTGGCCACACACAATAGCACCTTCGCCACTTGTTGGATTCTGGCCACCCATTGTGGGACTTTGGCCTCTTACTGTCGAACTTTGGCCACTCACTGTAGCACTTTCGCCACTCACTATGGGACTTTGGACACTCACTGTAGGACTTTGGCCATTCAGTGTGGGACTTTGGCCATTCAGTGTGGGACTTTGGCCATTCTGTGTGACTTTGGCCACTCATTGTGGGACTTCGGCCACTCGACGTGGGATTTGGCCACTCACTGTGGGATTGTGGCCACTCAACGTGGGATTTTGGCCACTCGCTGTGGAATTTTGACCACTCGCTCTGGAACGTTGGCCCCGCATTGTGGGTCTTTGGCCACTCACTGTGGGTCTTTGGCCACTCACTGTGGGTCTTTGGCCACTCATTGTGGGATTGTGGCCACTCAACGTGGGATTTTGGCCACTCACAGTGGGACTTTGGCCACTCGCTGTAGGACTGGCCACTCACTTTGGCCACTCAACGTGGGATTTTGGCCACTCACTGTGGAACTTTGGCCACTCACTGTGGGACTTTGGCCACTCAGCGTGGGATTTTGGCCACTCAGTTTGGGGCTAAGACAACGCAGCGTGTGGAGAGTGTTAAAGGCCGCGAAACGGACCCCTTGCTTGTCGGATGTTTGTTCCTGAACCCAAGTGTTGCCATCTGTCAGGTGGAGAAAGGAGGACATCTGCCGCATTTAGCTTGGAATGGAATAAACAACAACAACAAAAGTGTCTTCTCGTCAACCCGGTGCAGGTTACACTGTTGTCGGCAGTGCTGCGCCGGCCTGTTACAATTTATGATCCGCGGAAAGCAAGGGAGAGAATTGCGTGCGCAGGGGACACAACCGTCGGTGCCTGCGAGTACCGTCCCTTTGTGGCTGGTGTCGGGCGCTTTGTGCATGTGCGGGTGACGCATTGTGTGCAGCGAGTGTTGCGTGACGCGCTGCACCCATGCAGTCTGCACCTGTGCACCGCCATCCACGGCGCTGTGAGGCGGCCATTGTGGGACTTTCTTCCACAGCCACAGCTACAGCCACAGTGCAGCTGTGGGAAGAGGCAGCGAGACCTGTTTGGACGTCCCCGCGTCGCACGTACCCTCATGCTGTCTTCCACTGTGGGTTACACTGCCCTGTAGAAGCTAGCTGTCCCCGCTGACTCGGACGTCATCTCCAGCGGGCTGTTCAGCGCTCACGCTTCAAGCAGTACAGCAGTAACGTGATGGACAAGACACTCCCTTGTTACCGCAGTAGCACGTAAAAGATCCCGGTCATTCTTCCAAAAGTGTAGGTGGCAGTACCAGTAGCACGTAAAAGGTCTCGGTCATTCGTCCAAAAGTGTAGGTGGCAGGTTACAGCTAAATACGCATGCACCTTACGTATGTGGCTTTGCGTGAAGTGACATATGTTGCATGGCTGTATGGTGTACACAGAACGCGCCCAGACGGCAGCAGTTTTACGTGGCACCGGCTATGTAACGACCAAACAGCGCTGTAAGTACACCACTACGGTGGATATTCAAAAAGCGCTATAAAAAGCGAGTCACTCACTGACAATCACATGTGACAAAAGCGCAGTGAGCCTGCTCGAGAGTCGAGAATAGCACTATATAAAAGCGGTCATCATCATCATCATCATCATCAACATCATCATAGGGCTTGTATCAGCCGATCTGGCCTAACGGTAAGGCGCTAGGCTGGTAAGCAGAAGGACCGCGGTTCGATTCCGCTTCGATTCTCCTTGACAACGTAACGGACAGTACTTCCCGTGACAACATAACGGACAGTGCAGCCTGTGACAACATAACGGACAGTGCAGCCTGTGACAACATAAGGGACAGTACAGCACAGCCTGTGACAAAAAGTAACAGACAATACAGTATATGACAACGTAACGGACTGTACAGTACAGACTGTGACAACGTAACGGAGAGTACAGCTCAGCCTGTGACAACATAACGGACAGTACAGCCTGTGACAATATAACGGACAGTACAGCCTGTGACAACATAACGGACAGTACAGCCTGTGACAGTATAACGGACAGTACAGCACAGCCTGTGACAACGTAACAGACAGTACAGCCAAACCTGTGACAGTGTAACGGACAGTACAGCCAAACCTGTGACAATGTAACGGACAGTACAGCCAAACCTGTGACAATGTAACGGGCAGTACAGCACAGCCTGTGACAGTGTAACGGACAGTACAGCCCGTGACAACGTAACGGACAGTACAGCACAGCCTGTGACAACGTAACGGACAGTACAGTACAGCCTGTGACAACGTAACGGACAGTACAGTCCAGGCCTGTGACAATGTAACGGACAGTACA
>JABMCL010001223.1:912500-920000 GCA_018857735.1 Alviniconcha marisindica | reverse complement strand
ACACACACACACACACACACACACACACACACACACACACACACACACACACACACACACACACACACACACACACAAATACTCTACTAATCTGTTGTTTATAACAGTTGTAAATAATTTGCCAAAGCAGTTGTGAATAGTTATGCTTCTGTAATTGTCTTGGAACATCGCAACTACCTTTTTGCTTATGTAATGGAGTGGAGTGGTAGAAGGACAGGACACAGGCAGCGGAGTCGGTCAAAATGGAGACCACAGCAGGCGAACGGCAGCAATCAGGTTTTTATTCTACAGCAGCAACAACTTTCTCAGCACCCCAAATCCTCACGCGCACGCATAGATAAAAGAACTGCGCGGGCCGCAAGGAACACACGCTATCGTTACAATGAAATCGGCCCTCTGGACCACTAATGGCTGATATTGTGTTTCCTTGGCCGCGCACAATACGTTTCCTCAACAATACCTAAACAATTAAAACACATGAATCTCAAATAAAGCTACGTTTTATCAACCTTATTAAACCGTAACAAATGGTACAACACATGACTTATTTAATTTACACAAGAGTGGGAAGCGTGGCTTGCACCTATCTATAAGCAGATTCGTCCAACTAAATCAAAATATATAAATGTACAAATATATTGTCACAAATTAATCAGAATAAAAAACACGCTCCCACGGTTAAACGGTACATAACAATTACAATAAAACGCTCTGTAAGAGGAAGCCAGACACACCCAAGACTAGCACTAAAACCATCGGTGAGAACTTTCACCTGGGCGCGTTATCTTAGTCCGCAACAGCGCTGATAAGTTATATCAAGTAAGTCTTAATATACCTTAGCTTCTACATACACGAGACTCCAATAAGTTAATTTCAACCCAAAATAACACTAAACATGAAGTCAGCTAAGCAAAATACTATACGAACAAGCATTAATCGACACAAAGAATTACTTCAATCGAGTCAAACAACGATTCACTACTATTCACTAGTACTACACATAAAAAACGCACCATGCAGACGACGGCTATAAAAAGAATGGACCTAGAGAGGCTCGGCAACTGATTAAGCTCGATCCTGCGTCTAAATATGATCTAAATAAACATTCTAAAATGCCAAATTATTTATAGCATGCTTGTGCATAAAAGGACTAGGTGAACAAAGAGTAGGTTAAACAAACAAGCGGTCAAATATTAAGGATTAACAGATTTGAAAATGGCGCGCCCACGGCGGCTATAGTGCCGGTCGGCTGTGAGAAGGCCATGTGGCGTTACGCAACACGGGGGGTCCAGCGCTTCAAAACAAAAGCGTCGTCTGCTCCGGTTCCGGCTCTAACAGTACAGTAATGAAATTTCATGGATCTGATACCGGGGCGGGATTAGTGTAAAAACGTACAAAGAGCCTTGACTTGCTCACACTTATATATTGGGCTTTATGCAGTCAATAGCCGATCAACCTTCATTTGGGGTCTTTACCAAAACGGAATCAAATTCAATGCTTCGTATATCTCGTCATTTTTCCTGCAGATGCTTTAAGGAACTCGTTTATATTTTGATCATGACCACAAGCTTTATTTGATTTCAGATTTTGCAATGCTTTCAATATTTCCCATTCTTCAAAGTCTGTATTTAAAGTTTCATTGTTATTGTCATAATGGTCAGCATCTTGGTCTTCTCTTTCTTCTTCTCTTGCATCTCTAGTTGTGTCATTGAACAGGCTTTTAAGCCCCCGTGGAGCCGGTTTCTCGCGCCGGGGGTGTTTAAACCAAGCTGCTCCGGCCCTTTCACTCTTTTCTTAGGTCTAGTTTCTGTCTACCGGCCCTTTCAACTATATTTCATTCCAAAAACTCTCTCCACAATACCTCCGTTTTCAGCTCCCTTCTTAAGCTTATTTCCAACTAAACCGCCATTCTCCTGCGATTTATTACACCAGCTCTTCTTTAATAGTTCTTTCCTTTGCTCTCTGCTTCACGTTCAGACCAGCGTGTTTGCCGCGCGCTGCATCCCGTGTGAGGGAGGATGGATCCTGGTGGCTGAGGTCCCCCGTGGGGTCCAACACGCTTCTTCGGCCCGGACTTCCTCCAGACGGGTGGTTGGGTTGGCCCGACCCAATCAATCGGCTGGTCGTGCTTTGCCCTAATTTCGATTAGAAGGCAGCGGCCCAGGGTCGCGGCTCAGGGTCAGTCAGGGGATAGAAGTAAACTTTGTTTTGTTTTTATCACCTGAGTATATTCCGTTTTGAGCCCTGGTGCGCACTTGCTGGAATGCCGCTTGTGTGCATCCCTTTGTTGGACTCCGTGGTGGGTGGGGACAAAACGTAATGAATCTTTCAGAAACATAACAACAGCACCAACAACAAAAACAAGAAGACTACGGGCCAACGACCAAATGCGGACACGGACTCGATACACGACGCTCCTACACTCCTTAAACAATTGGCCAAGGTTTTTTCTGGTCAGTAGAGTCGTTCCAGTGACTACCTCCCAACTGAGTAAACTGGTCCACCCTTTGCTGTCGCAGAGGTTTTCAGGTGGTGACGGAACCTCCAAAAGCATTACAAGGTTGAAGGATGGATCTTTCCTGGTGGAGTGCGCTAAAAAATCGCAGGCGATGGGTCTTCTCAGACTAATATGTGTTTGATAGACCAGTACGTGTCTCCATCCACAAAGCGTTGAACTCGTCACGTGGCGTCATCCGCTGCCGTGAGCTGTCCGGCATGACGGAGACGGAAATCAAGACGGAACTGCAGGAACAGGGTGTGGTTGAGGTCCACAGGGTGACGGTGAAGAAGGATACTGAAAAGGTCCCCACCAACACCCTGTTTCTGACCTTCAACGCTCCAGACCTCCCGAAAGAGATCACAGTCGGCTATCTAAAGGTGAAGGTGGTCTTGTTTGTTCCCAACCCTATGCGTTGCTTCAACTGCAACAAGTTTGGCCACACGAGTCAACGTTGCAAGGTTGCTGCGAAGTGTACGGGTTGTGGAAAAGATAAGCACGAAGGTCACTGTGAGGGACCCAAGCTGTGCTCTAATTGCAATGGTTCCCACGCTTCATCGGCTAAAGATTGCCCGGTCTGGCAGAAGGAGAAGGAGATTCAACGTGTCCGCGTTGAGAAACGCATATCCTTTCAGGAAGTCGACAGTTGGTTGAAGCCAAGATGCCGACTGTGATCACTGGAGGTAGGACTTACGCCGCTGCCGCTTCCACCAGGAGAGAATCCAAATCTGTTCAGTGTCAAACCTCGTTAACCTGGGTGTTTTCAGATCGTCCACTTAGGACGACTGAATCTAACGTGCGTTCTTATGGCGGACCGATCGGTATCGACCGGCACTCAGGCTTCCTCCGGGAAGTCGAGACGGTATCTGCCGACGCCCGGGTTCCGCTGCAGTCCCGCCAAGTGTTCTTCGGAAGCACGGATAAGGATTTTTCAGCCGATCCCCCCAAACGGGACTCTAGGGTTCCGCCAATCCACACAGTGGCATCTCAGAGTCTGCGGCTCCCTCCAAAAGCGCACTAAGGGTTTCAGCAGTCCCTTACAACCGCGGCCTCGAAGATATGAATTCGTCATCATTCGAGTTCGCACCACGAAGTTGAGGTGGTGGGTCCTGGTGGCCTCGAGGGGTTTTCGCACCCCAGGCGTTCCACTCCTTCCAGCAGGCCCCAGGTGCCACCCAAGCCAAAAGTCCCAGACAGGCAGAGCAAGGCGGAGAGGAACCTAGTTCTCTCCAACCAATACTCTGCCTTGTCAGATGACGAAATGGAATCGTCATCAATTCTTTAAAGCTGAAATAATGGTTTATTGCATTATTCAGTGATTTTTAAGAGATTTTTAAGTTAACTTTGAAGAAATAAATCCGCTCGCAAGATGGTACAAAGGAGCTACTATTGAAGTGCAGGAAACCTGCTTTTCTGCATAACCCTCTTGCTCTTTTTATCTGATCATTTTTATGCGATATCATGTCTTAAGACTTTTTTCCAAAAACCTCGCAAATTTTGTTGGGAGTTTAGGCCTCTTGATATGACTCCTGTTGAGCAGCTAGGAAATGCTAGTTGGTAGTGGGGTATCTGCCATATGGCACTGTCATTTGCCATTACGCATTATATAAAAAATAATATTTTGTATTACGTCTTTTCTTCTTTTTTTTAAATACTTTTCTTTAACCTGGTATCGATAATTAGCGAAATGTGTAGACGATATCCCACTGTCCATGCCTTATGCGCTCTCTAACAGGGGTAATATGAAGGACTAACGGTTTGAAAATTGGATGTCTGATTTTTATACATGGGTTTGTGTTTTACGTTTGTGAGGTGATTGGTTTTCTAGATTGGACTTGACAAGCAATTTATATGTGGAAAGGTTTTCAGTTTGTGTTTTACCCACTTCTTCCTCTTTTAAAAAAATAATAATCTGAGAACGTTATAAGGTTTTAACATGGACATATTTTAACATATATTGTGTATCGAAAAAATGTGTAACGCCCTGAGATAACCCGAATGGTTGACTGGGGGTCGTAAACACCAAATTACTTACTTACAGCAATAGCAACACCTCTGGGAAGAAATGCGCCTAGATGCTTAATGTTTTTCTGAGTTGGTACCATTAATAATTTTCCAATAAGTCTTTGGGTCACTACTTTTCAATACTCGAATTTTCGTAACTAAGTCTGAATGATATTTCCGAAACTGTTCGTTTACATATTTTTTATATTCACGACTCTCTTGTGCTCGAATTTCAGTGGTGTGTGCATTTTTTAAGCGCATATGTTGATTCTTTGCTCTGAAAAGTCTGTCTTTTCTTTTCGCATTCTGCCGTGAACCAAACACACTGGGTTTTTCTCTCCCTTTTACGCCTGTTTTTTCGTCTGGTATTTCTCTAAACAGTAATCCACTATTTTTCATAACTTCATTGACTTTTCAAACACTGTGATTAATAGTATCCAAAGATGTCATCTCTGGCGAAAGAAGTCATTCATCCAGTACTATGTTAATTTCATTAATTACTGCATCATCTAATGCAAAAATATACTCATCTTCCCTTTGTTTTACACCATACAAGGTTTCCTGTTATAAATTGTAAGTTTCTTTCGTCAGCGTCCTCAAGACAATCATCATCATCACTTTCAAAGTGTCCAAGTTCTGTCTCCTGTGCTTCAATAAGATTAAGTTTTAAAACTATCAGACAATGGACATCCGAGCACAATTCGCAAAAATCAAGCACAGCAAAATCGCTTATCAATGGAAACAAATCCGGCCGACGACACCAAGGCATAATCAACACTGACATTTTTACGTGTACATTTCCCAATAATGGCGTCTGATCGAGCACGCCCATTGACAATGGCAACATCAACCGTTTATTTTTTTTTATTTTTTATTTTTTTACTTAGTTTAAAACATAAAATGTTGGCACAGAGATCACTACTTATAAAACAGTAGTTTTTTTTTTAAATATTTGTTTTACTCTGGTACCATTTTAGGCTTTTTATCCTTGCTTTCAAAAACTGTCACATACTGTGTTAGTTTTTCCTTGACCGGACAGTAGTCCACCAGACTTCCGGCTAAATTTATTCTTTTCTTTTTTTATTATCGAAAGCCACATATCCAGGTACGTCAGCTGCGTCTGTGTCGTCAAGTTTACTTTCAGATATAGTTATTATGTCATGATTGAAGATTAGAGACAAAAAAATCTGCGTGTTTCATTTTTGAGAGAATTCCACAGACATATAGTGCCTGGAATGAAAGCGGCTTATCATTGGTACAAGGCAATACATTTGGCGAGGATAAACTTTCATCTCGACAGTCATATTCCCCAATATTTTCTTCACTATGTACACAACCAGGATTCTGACCAGTACGGCAACTTTTTAGAATCGGACAGTTTTCCCCTGCAGTCTCTATAAGGTCTGTTACAGTATTCAGCTGAGCATCTTTTCCAGTAACACTAAGATGACCACACGTCGCACGTCTGCCTCCCCAGTTAGATCCACGTGGCCTGCTTTATCTGCCAATTTTTGACATCCCATTCAGAATTTTTCCACCCTCGTCCTCAGTACTTCCAGACACACACGCTGTCTTTCGCAAATGCATGTTTACATATTCATCATCAACATTTGCAATAATAAACGAGTTTCCTTCTTCAGTTTCACCTTTGCATCGTTCGTTGCTTGACACGATTTCCGTCCCAGAACCATTCTTTGCTACCACCTTTTTTTGTTACTGCATTACACTCAGTGACTATTCTACCCATTTGAACCCTGTTTCCACTACTATCAGCTCTCACGCAAGCATAAGACACACATGCGCAGCTACATCCTTTAGGAATCGGGTCGTGTATTCCACCGGCTGCCGTTAAATGTAAATCTAAATTTACTTGTTTGACCGTATCCGGCCCATGTCCATTCTGACCGCTAAGAAATAAAGTGTCACCAGTGCCACCTTCAGCGACACTCACTCCGCTTTGCCCAGACACAGGTACACCACCGCCACACACACTGTCATCAGGTCGTTCCTCGCATGCCAAAGCTAAACTCGCTGAGGGGCGAGCAAAAGATAGAGAAGAACGTGAACTTGTCGCAAGTCCAATTGTCGCTTGAGTAATGTCTGCACCGACGGCTTTAAAAATACCCAGTACCTTCTGCTCGCTATCCTCCCCATCCTCCTCCTCCTTCAGCCCAACCGCATTGACGGTCTCTCTACGGCTGCGTTGTTCCAGTCTGTCATTCTCGTAGCGCATCAGAAGCAGGTTTCTCCGTAGGTTTTGAACCACTGGACTCCGGTCCACTTTCACTGTGTCAGCGGGCTTTGGCATCTTCTTCAGAAAACTCTTCATCACCTTTCCAACGGCCAGAGCAACGGAGGTCACTATGGCAGGTATCATTTGCTGCACAAAGCACTTGTCCTTATCACCTCCCTCCCCAAGGCCACCTGTCTGTGAAAAGGCTTCATTAACACGGGCCACTATGTTGGTGTGGATCGAACCGATGTCAATGTCAAAATCGGTACCTGGCTCATTGAGTTCGTCATCAGAAGCTTTAGGTACATACTCCATCCCGACCAACTCGTGTACATCCTGTCAGTGTCAGAGCCTACCCGGGTTCTCTTGTCGGGTTGCTTGGTAGAGGTCTGCGTCGGAGAAAACACAAGGCCGCGCTTGCCAGTGCGAACACCACTGCGGTCTGAACTCATGGTAACTCAACACTGCGCACACGTAAACACGATTCCCGTGCACACAAAAATAACGCCAACGACCATTGACAGTCAAACCGGCGAAACAATTCAACAAACAACCCAGATTCCTGCACAAAATTTACGCTCCAGGATTCCTCAGGATTAGCGCTCTCCAGCTGTGTAATTTACGCCAGTCAAAAGTCTGTAATTACAAAATTAGGATCAGTTAACACCAGATCCACTAACAGAGTAATCATCACACAAGGGGCTATAATTCTATCAGAGAGGGTAAAAAACTAAACAAAAACAACAACAACAAAACACACACACAA
>JABMCL010001223.1:892500-907500 GCA_018857735.1 Alviniconcha marisindica | reverse complement strand
TGTATGTCTGTCTAACGATTGTCTCTTGGAACTTGGACGACGATCATGAATGACATCAGTTTTTGACCTACATACTTGTATGTCTGTCTAACGATTGTCTCTTGGGACCTTGTACGACGATCATGAATGACATCAATTTTTGACCTACATACTTTTATGTCTGTCTAACGATTGACTCTTGGGACTTGGACGACGATCATGGATGACATCAGTTTTTGACATACATACTTGTATGTCTGTCGAACGATTTTCTCTTGTAATTTGGACGACGATCATGAATGACATCAGTTTTTTACCTACATACTTTTATGTCTGTCTAACGATTGTCTCTTGGGACTTGGACGACGATTTTGTGTGATAGAATTTGATGACGATTTGACATGTCGTCGGTGGTCTGAAAAAAATAAAAAAATAAAATAACCTTAGTCCTTTTCCTCAACTTTTCAGGAGAAGCAAAACATGTTATTGTTACACGCAGGTGTTCAGTTAAAAATAATACTGTTTCACTTGTTAGCTTTGCCTACTTTGCTAACATTTAGCATCATTTCAGTTCCTCTGCGAGTAACGGATGCTGTTTTTTGTTGTGGTTTGTTTGAAATTTATACATGTATTTTTTATTGCCTAAACCTGATCGCATATTCAGAGTTAGTCGATTTTCTTAGACATGGGCGATTTCTGAGATAACAATAATGAATACTTAGAGCGCTTTACCCGCCTAAGCGCTTACACGTTCTTTACAAATACATATTGTCAAAATTCAGTGCATACAACATGAATGCACACACACACGCACGCACACACACAGACTCGCACACGCACGCACGCACGCGCACACACCACACACACACACACACACACACACACACACACACACACACACACACACCCCACACACACCACACACACACCAGTCGCATATCAGGGCAATCAGGGCAATGAGACCGAAGAAAAGGTTTTTAAAAAGAGAAAGGTTTTCAAGGAAGATTTTAAGGAGCTGACAGAGGTAGAATGGCGGACAGAAACAGGGATTTGGTTCCAGACAACTGGAGCCTGGTAAGAGAAAGAGCGCTGACCACAGGACTGTTACCGTGAAACAGTCTCCGAGATTGTCCCAAAGAAGAAGAAGGGTTAAGGCGCAGGTTCTATACTCGCATGCCTGTCTCTCTAACAACGATCTTGTTTGCAGGACTTTGCATGAGGAAAGCGGCTAACCTGTTGTGCTGGCCTCTTGCAGGTAAAGAGGGAAGTGTGATGTCACGCCTGAAGAGTGGCTAGAGGCAGTAGCTAGCATGTATCTGAACGAAGTGTGCCCACCAGCCTGGAATTCCCGTCCAGAACACTTGTGGAAAGGGTAAGTGTTGTGAGTGTGTCTTCCAGTCGTTCTCTCTGCAGCTGTTGTCTCTGTGTCTGCCTGCCAGCCTCTCTGTCTCTCACTCTGTCTGTTCCTCTGTGTGTGTGTGTGTGTGTGTGTGTGTGTGTGTTGTGTGTGTGTGTGTGTGTGTGTGTGTGTGTGTGTGTGTGTTCTACTCTGCGTGCCTGTCTGCCTATGATCTGTCTGTCTGCCTGCCTGCCTTTCCCCCCCGTCTGTTTACCCGTGTGCCTCTGTCCGTCTGCCAACCTGTCTGTCCATGTGTCTGCCAGTTCTGCCTGTCCACCTGTCGAGCCGCCTGCCTCTCTGTCTCTCTGCCTCCCCGTTTTCGTGTCTGCCAGTCTGTCTGTCTGCCTGCCTGTTTGTATATGTTTACCAGCCTGTCTGTCTGTCTTCCTGCCTGTTTGTATATGTCTGCCAATCATGTCTGTCTGCCTGCCTGTTTGTATAATATATGTCTTCCAGCTGTCTATCTGCCTACCTGTTTGTATAATACATGTCTGCCAGTATGTCTGTCTTCCTGTCTGTATGTCTGCCAGTCTGCCTGCCTACCTGTTTGTAAGATATATGTCTGCCAGGCTGTCTGCCTGTCTGCCTACCTGTTTGTGTAATATATGTCTGCCAGTCTGTCTGTCTGCCTACCTGTTTGTTGTTAGTCTGCCGTCTGCTGTCTGCTCGTTTTGTATCTCTGCCGCCTACCTGTCTTGTGTTGCCTACGTGTCTGTCTCACTGTCTGCCAGCCACTGTCTGTCTCTAGTCATGTCTGTCTCCCCCTCTGTCGTCCGCCCCAGCCTACGTGTCTGTCTGACTGCCGCTGTGCGTGTCTGTCTCTCTGCCGCTCTTCTGTCTGCCAGCCTACGTTCTGTCCACTGTCTGCCAGCTATGCTGTCTGCTCGTCTCTGTCTCTCTGCCTACCCGTCTGTCTGTCCGCCCGCCAGCCTACTTTTTGTGTACGCCTGTCTGTCTACTTGCCTGTCTGCTCGCGGTCTGTCTCTCTGCCCGCTGTCTGCCGCCCGCCAGCCTTCACTTTTTGTGTACGCCTGTCTGTCTACTTGCCTGTCTGCCTCGCGGTCTGTCTCTCGCCCGTCTGTCTGCCGCCCGCCAGCCTTCACTTTTTGTGTACGCCTGTCTGTCTACTTGCCTGTCTGCCTCGCGGTCTGTCTCTCTGCCGCTGCCCCCCCAGCCTCACTTTTTGTGTACGCCTGTCTGTCTACTTGCCTGTCTGCCTCGCGGTCTGTCTCGTCTCGCCCGCCAGCCTTCACTTTTTGTGTACGCCTGTCTGTCTACTTGCCTGTCTGCCTCGCGGTCTGTCTCTCTGCCCGTCACCTATTTGTTACCCTGTCTGTCTACTGCCTGCTGCCTGCGGTCGTCCCGCCGCCAGCTTCACTTTTTGTGTACGCCTGTCTGTCTACTTGCTGCTGTCTCGCCTGTCTCTGCCGCTGCCACTCTGTACCCTCTCTCTTTGCCCCGCTCTGTCTGCTCCGCCCGCCAGCCTTCACTTTTTGTGTACGCCTGTCTGTCTACTTGCCTGTCTGCCTCGCGGTCTGTCTCTCTGCCCGCCCACCAGCCTAACTTTTTGTGTACGCCTGTCTGTCTACTTGCCTGTCTGCCTCGCGGTCTGTCTCTCTGCCCGCCCGCCAGCCTTCACTTTTTGTGTACGCCTGTCTGTCTACTTGCCTGTCTGCCTCGCGGTCTGTCTCTCTGCCCGCCCACCAGCCTAACTTTTTGTGTACGCCTGTCTGTCTACTTGCCTGTCTGCCTCGCGGTCTGTCTGCCCGCCCGCCAGCCTTCACTTTTTGTGTACGCCTGTCTGTCTACTTGCCTGTCTGCCTCGCGGTCTGTCTCTCTGCCCGCCTGTCTGCCCGCCCGCCAGCCTTCACTTTTTGTGTACGCCTGTCTGTCTACTTGCCTGTCTGCCTCGCGGTCTGTCTCTCTGCCCGCCTGTCTGCCCGCCCGCCAGCCTTCACTTTTTGTGTACGCCTGTCTGTCTACTTGCCTGTCTGCCTCGCGGTCTGTCTCTCTGCCCGCCTGTCTGCCCGCCCGCCAGCCTTCACTTTTTGTGTACGCCTGTCTGTCTACTTGCCTGTCTGCCTCGCGGTCTGTCTCTCTGCCCGCCTGTCTGCCTGTCACGCCTCGTCGACTCCTGGCTGTCTGCATTTCACGGTGCAGTGCCTGCACCTACGGGGTAGTCTCGGGGGGACGAATCTCGTGATTGGTTACGCATGTCCGCGATGCTGCAAGGATTCGCTGGCTTGGAGGTGAAGCGTCTTCGTGTGACTGGCATGATTGACTCGTGTAACAGTCGGTCCTCCTGGCTTCGTACGAACCGCGTCTCTGCGGCATTTCTGCGCAAGAAGGGTTCGAGCGTCGCACGCTGTCCTTGTACGTGTGGAAAAAAGTACCTGGGCTTGCTGGGTCGCTGGGGCCAAGTGGACACGGCATGCACTGGACTCAGTGTGGTCGTCGAGCCGCGGTAGCGGTTTCGAAGCGAGGTTCACACACGTGTAGCCTCCCCCCGCCTCATCCCCTCCCCCTCCCCCCCATCCTACACACACACTCTTCAATCTTCAAATGTTGCTTTACGTCACAGAGACCGTACGGACTACTAGGCCCCTCCCACCTCTGCTACTGTCCTCTCTCTCTCTCTCTCTCTGTTCTCTCTGTTCTCTCTGTCTCTGTCTCTCTGTCTGTCTGTCTGTCTGTCTGTCTGTCTGTCTGTCTCTCTCTCTCTCTCTCTCTCTCTCTCTCTCTCTCTCTCTCTCTCTCTCTCTCAGTTAATTGGAGACTAAAGTCAGGCCAATGGGGCGAGACGAAACAGAGCTCAGGAGCTGTGTGAAAGTCGAGGTGGCCGTCCTGGGCTTTCCTTTTCCTAATAGTCCTTAGGGTCTCTGGGAACCTTTCAGAGCTGTGTGAAAGTCGAGGTGGCCGTCCTGGGCTTTACTTTTCCTAATAGTCCTTAGGGTCTCTGGGAACCTTTCAGAGCTGTGTGAAAGTCGAGGTGGCCGTCTTGGGCTTCCCGTCCCTAATAAGCCTACGGTTTCTGTGAACCTCAAGCGCAAGAGCATGGTACCCTGTCCTGGGCTTTACTTTTCCTAATAGTCCTTAGGGTCTCTGGAACCTTTCAGGCTGTGTGAAAGTCGGAGGTGGCTGTCGGGCTTCTACTTCCAAAATATTCCTTAGGGGCCGTGGGCCTTTTAGGTTTCAGAGATGATGGACAAAGTCGAGGTGGCCGTCTTGGGCTTCCCGTCCCTAATAAGCCTACGGTTTCTGTGGACGTAAAGCAACACTCAACCAACGAGACAAATGTTTGACTAATCACACCCTTAGTATAGCTTCGGCGCCGACTTGTCGACGGCCCGCTTAGTAAGTAAGTAAACATGGTGCTTAACGTCCACAGAAACCCTACGGCTTATTAGGGACGGGGAGAAGGGGGGGGGTATGGGGGGGGGGGAGGGATATATATCCCCTATCGCTACACTGTCACCACCAGAACGATTCCTGCATTAAGATGGGCAGCGATGAGAGCCATTTTAGTGTTTCAGTAGGAGGTGATGGACAAAGTCACAAGACAGTGTCCACAAACCACAACCTCGGCCCACTTGGCGAATCAGTGACCATTTCTGCTGTCTGCCGTTCTTGATATCAAAACAGCGGGGTGCCCGCACGGCCCAGATCGTCGCCCGGAATTGAAATCAGTGATTCGAAATATTATGCACCCAGAGGAGCAAACATTATTATGATTATTACGGAAGATAATCACATCATTCGAATGCAGTCCCCCTTGAATCGATTGGTCCTGGGATGACACTGTGCGGGTCACACACACACACAGGACACACACACACACACACAGACACAAAACACCAAAACACACAGGACACACACAACACACACACACACACACACACACACACACACACACACACACACACACACACACACACCACACACACACACACACAAAACACACACACACACACACACACACACACACACACACACACACATACACACACACACACACACACACACAACACACACACACACACACACACACACACACACAAAACACACACACACACACACACACACACACACACACACACACACACACACACACACACACACACACACACACACACACACACACACACACACACACACACACACACACACACACACACACAAACACCACACACACACACACACACACACACACACACACAACAACACAACACAAAAAACACACACACAACACACACACACACACACACACACACACAACAACACACAACACTCGCACACACTCAATCATCACCATTCTCCATGTCTGCCGTACTAATCAAAACACGGTCACACCACGGCCCAATCCCCCGGAAGAAACAGATTCAACAATAGCACCCAAGAGCAACACATTAATACACACACAAAACACACACAACACCCCACAACGACCAACACCACGCACACACACACACACACACACACACACACACACACACACACACACACACACACACAGGACGTTAAAATGCAAGTAGGCTGCTGCTAACTGTTTGTTGAAGAGAGAGTCGCCGAGCTGTCAGAGAGTGTCCAGCTTGCAGAGTAAGTAAACATGGTGCTTAACGTCCACAGAACCCATAAGGCTTATTAGGGACGGGGAGAAGGGAGGGAAGGGAGTATGGAGGTGGGGGGTGGGGTGGGGGGGGGGGAGGGATTATATACCACCTATCGCTACACTTTCACCACCAGAACCTAAGGCTTATTAGGGACGGGGAGAAGGGGAGGGAAGGGAGTATGGAGGGGGTGTGGGTGGGGGGGGGGGGAGGATTATATACCACCTATCGCTACACTTTCACCACCAGAACTATATAGGACGGGGAGAAGGGGAAGGAGTGGAGGTGGGGGGGAGGATTATGTACCACTACACTCACCTCCGCAAGGTTATTAGACGGGAGAGGAGGTGAAGGGAGTATGGAGGTGGGAGGGGAGGGAGATTATAACTATCGATCTGTCACCACCAAATGACTTCCTGCATTAAGGGCGCAGGAGAGTCATTAGTTGCATAATGTGAGACACAAGACAGTGTCCACAGACCATAACTTTTGAAGAGAAAGGAGAGCCGAAGCGGATTCGAACCGAAGTCCCGCTGCTTACCAGCCTAACGCCTTACCGCTATGCCAAACCGGCTCACGTTTGCAGAGGCTGTGCCAACTCGCTGAAGAAAAAACACACACTCTCGAACGCTTGAATCTTTGGATGCAGACAGATTTGGGCTGACATCCTTAACCACAATGTTAATATGGACAGTTCAAGTTTAGCAGAGTAGCACTGCTATTTTCCGGATCCTTTATTTTTTTCTGAGGAAGGGACGTTAAATCAGTCGACCGATTCCCCGCGGAAACCGTCCTGGTCTGACTGTTCCCCACTTTCTTACGTGTACCGCGTCAGTCACGATGCGGCAAAGGGCGGTGCCACGTCTGGCCTCGGTTGAGTGAGTTTGGCGGCTTTGCACGGAGTTGTTTCACGCTTTCTAGCTCAACCGTTTTCACGGATGTATCGCTCGTGTAAAACGGAAGACTCGTTCTAGGCGCCAGTTCTTTATTCAGTGTCACGGCTCAGGAAACCTGAGAAAAAAAACCTGACGTAGCTCGCGGTGTGCCAGATTCACCTCGGACCAGTTTGGCAAGGTGGCCCATAGCGCTGACCCCGCCTCCCCTCCCCAGCGCCAAGTCAGTTGAGGTCAGTGCAGGGGCCAGCCCCAGAGTTCAGGAGAGCGGCAGAGAGGTCAAGCCGTCAGTCTGGCAGCTGCATCAGGGTGTGCACGGCGGCTAACGGGGGCCGACAGAGCGGAATGTCCAGACCCAACATTAATGAGAGCCGGCCGTCTGCACGTGCCTTAGCTCTCCATCTCCTGCACAGCTTCCCGCTGTAGGCTTTGTGCTCGTGTCCACCACTCTAGGCTACCTTCCCCCCACCCCCCCCACCCCACCCCTTCCCTTCTCCCCCCGTCCTCCCCCTCCACACCCCCCCCCACTGCCACCTCCTCATCCTCCCTTACTCCCCCACCCCCCGTCCTCCCCCTCCACACCCCCCACTGCCACCTCCTCATCCTCTCCTTACTCCCCCACCCCCCCGTCCTCCCCCTCCACACCCCCCCCCCCACTGCCACCTCCTCATCCTCTCCTTACTCCCCCCACCCCCCCGTCCTCCCCCTCCACACCCCCCACTGCCACCTCCTCATCCTCTCCTTACTCCCCCCACCCCCCCTCCTCCCCCTCCACACCCCCACTGCCACCTCCTCATCCTCTCCTTACTCCCCCCACCCCCCCGTCCTCCCCCTCCACACCCCCCACTGCCACCTCCTCATCCTCTCCTTACTCCCCCCACCCCCCCGTCCTCCCCCTCCACACCCCCCACTGCCACCTCCTCATCCTCTCCTTACTCCCCCCACCCCCCCGTCCTCCCCCTCCACACCCCCCACTGCCACCTCCTCATCCTCTCCTTACTCCCCCCACCCCCCCGTCCTCCCCCTCCACACCCCCCACTGCCACCTCCTCATCCTCTCCTTACTCCCCCCACCCCCCCGTCCTCCCCCTCCACACCCCCCACTGCCACCTCCTCATCCTCTCCTTACTCCCCCCACCCCCCCGTCCTCCCCCTCCACACCCCCCACTGCCACCTCCTCATCCTCTCCTTACTCCCCCCACCCCCCCGTCCTCCCCCTCCACACCCCCCACTGCCACCTCCTCATCCTCTCCTTACTCCCCCCACCCCCCCGTCCTCCCCCTCCACACCCCCCACTGCCACCTCCTCATCCTCTCCTTACTCCCCCCTCCTCCGTCTCTCACTCCAAGAGGGCTGTCCACAGCAGCAAACAGATATATGATCTGCAAAGGTCGTATCAAGGACAAACAGTAATTCTTCCGATCACGGCCTATCATAGGTGAAGACTGATTGGACTTTTCACGATAAATCACCTTTTTTAAAAGTCTGATTTACCATTCTCGACCTATCACAGGTAAAAATCTGATCCACCTTTCACACAACCAGTTACAGGTACAAAGTCTGATTCACCATTCACGACCTATCACAGGTGAAAATCTCTTTTACGACCAGTCACAGGTAAAGTCTGGTTCCTCCTTTCACGGCCAGTCACACGTAAGATCTGATTCCGCTTTCGCGACCAACCACAGGTAAAATCTGATTCTCCTTTCACGACCAACCACAGGTAAAATCTGATTCTCCTTTCACGACCAACCACAGGTAAAATCTGATTCCCCTTTCACGACCAAACACAGGTAAAGTCTGATTCCCCTTTCACGACCAAACACAGGTAAAGTCTGATTCCCCTTTCACGACCAACCACAGGTAAAATCTGATTCACCTTTAGCAACCAACCACAGGTAAAATCTGATTCCCCTTTCGTGACCAACCACAGGTAAAATCTGATTCCCCTTTCGTGACCAACCACAGGTAAAATCTGATTCCCCTGTTCGTGACCATCCACAGGTAAAATCTGATTCCCCTTTCAGTCACAACCAGTCACAGGTAAAATATGATTCCCTTTTCAGTCACGACCAGTCACAGGTAAAATATGATTCCCCTTTCATGACCAACCACAGGTAAAATCTGATTCCCCGTTCAGTCACGACCAGTCACAGGTAAAATCTGATTCCCCTTTCAGTCACGACCAACCACAGGTAAAATCTGATTCCCCTTTCAGTCACGACCAGTCACAGGTAAAATCTGATTCCCCTTTCCGTCACGACCAACCACAGGTAAAATCTGATTCCCCTTTCATGACCAACCACAGGTAAAATCTGATTCCCCTTTCAAGACCAACCACAGGTAAAATCTGATTCCCCTTTCAGTCACGACCAGTCACAGGTTAAATCTGATTTCCTTTCAGTCACGACCAGTCACAGGTAAAATCTGATTCCCCTTTCAGTCACGACCAACCACAGGTAAAATCTGATTCCCCTTTCAGTCACGACCAGTCACAGGTAAAATCTGATTCCCCTTTCCGTCACGACCAACCACAGGTAAAATCTGATTCCGCTTTCATGACCAACCACAGGTAAAATCTGATTCCCCTTTCAAGACCAACCACAGGTAAAATCTGATTCCCATTTCAGTCACGACCAGTCACAGGTTAAATCTGATTTCCTTTCAGTCACGACCAGCCACAGGTAAAATCTGATTCCCCTTTCAGTCACGACTAGTCGCAGGTATTTTAATCTGTTTTCCCTTTCACGACCAACGACAGGTAAAATCTGATTCCCCTTTCACGACCAGTCACAGGTAAAATCTGATTCCCCTTTCAGTCACGACCAGTCAGAGGTAAAATCTGATTCCCCTTTCACGACCAGTCATAGGAACAAACCTGATTCATCTTTCGCGACCAGGCACAGGTAAAATCTGATTCCCCATTCACGACCAATCACAGGTAAAAATCTGATTCTCCATTTACGACCAGCCACAGAAGAGTCTCTTCGACTACCAGGCACAGCTTAAAATCTTATTCCCCTGCCTAGTCATAGGTAGGAATCGTATTCGCCTTTCACGATCAGTCACTGGTAAAAATATCTTTTACTGTCACTCATAGGTAAAAATTTGATTCCCCTTTGACGACCAGTCACAGGTAAGAATCTGATTCCCCTTTCACGACTAACCACCGGTAAATTCATGACCAACCACAGGTAAAATCTGATTCCCCTTTCATAACCAACCAAAGGTAAAATCTGATTCCCCGTTCCAGACCAACCACAGGTAAAATCTGATTCCCTTTTCATGACCAACCAAAGGTAAAATCTGATTCCCCTTTCATGAACAACTACAGGCAAAATCTGATTCCCCTTTCATGACCAACCAAAGGTAAAATCTGATTCCCCTTTGACGACCAGTCATAGGTAAAATCTGACCGTTCTAAAACACAACCTTTTTACAACCAATCACAGATAAATCTATTTTACTACCAGTTACAGGTAAAAGTCTGATTTCCCCCAACTAGTCATAAGTAAAAATCGTATTCGCCTTCCACGATGAGTCACAGGTAAAAAAAACCCAACAACAACCTTTTACTACCGGGGAAAAAACAACAACAAAAAACACAGATCATTTTGTCTTTTAAGAGGTACATTACCCGGTCGAAGCATTGAACAAAGTAATGAAGACATAATATGTACTTATCAGAGACATTATACATATGAATGACAGTATGCACCTATTTAGGATGTTAAATAAATATAAAAGGACCTATCAAGGATCTGTTTACACTGACATGTAAAACGTAAAGGGTAAAATAGGTCGTCCATTTTTGTGAACCGCTAATGAAAACCACCTTCTTGGACGGAGAAAGTGGAATAAGCGACTGACTTCGGATACCTCCCACCTCCTAGACGTGTTGTCGTTGATGTTGGGTTTCTTGAGACCAAATCAAGCCGCCATACAACTTCCAGCCAACCAACCAACTAACCAACCAACCAAACAAGTAGAAACTAGCCAAAGAGCGAACGAAGTAACCAAGTAACCAACCGAATAACTACCGAGCCAAACACTGAATAAGCTAGCAGCTAAACAAGCAACTGAGCAGGCTACACTGAAACCAACCGACCCATTAGCCGAGCAATGAGCACTTTGGTACAGCCGAAGGGAAAGAATATCTTTGGTACAACGTCAGAACGCCACACAGGCCGAGGGACCGTGGCATAGTGATGCTGATGGTCTTGATATGCAATGCAGGCAGGTAAACACAAGCCGTGTCTCGTCTCAGACCGACGAACTCGGGCGAACCGGGCAGTTATGACCAGCACGAGGCAAGGGGAAGCAATTTGGCAGCCGATAGCCACTGCTTGACCCCGCTGCAGAGGTCAGCCGCAAGTGCTTGTTGGCCCCTGCTTGCGCGAGTTGTTTCCCTTGGCGGGGGTCGGTGGGTTTTGAGTGTGGACGTGTATCGCGGAGTTTTTGCCGGGGCGGGAATTATTTATGTGGGCGCACTAGGTTTCTGGGACTGAGAGAGACTTTTTTGAGTCAGCCGTGGAACCGTGTTTATGTGTGTGTGTGTGTGTGTGTGTGTGTGTGTGTGTGTGTGTGTGTGTGTGTGTGTGTGTGTGTGTGTGTGCACGGTGTTGATTAATTTACATGTTATTAATTACGTTTTCCTTCTTTATATATATATAAAATTTATTCTCTTTTCGAGAGACGTTCGACGTGTATTATTCTCCAAAGATGCCATTTCCTTGACTGTACTGTACGCGTAGCTGTAAGCACAGAGGTTTCTTTTATTATGTCCGCGCGTTTACACGCGTGCGCTCTATCTAACAATCAAGTTTATGAGACATCCCATCCTTTCGCTTAACCGTCGCTGCTGATAAATAAAAAGCAGTTTAAAATGATGATGTATCCTATCATTTTGCTTAACAGTGTCGTGGTTGTTCTTCCTGTTCTGTTTGTCTCCTTGTGGTTGCTCTATCTTCTTGTCGTGGTTGTTTACTGTCTCCTTGTGGTTGTTCTCGCTATCTTCCTGTTGTGGTTGTTCTCTCTGTCGTCTTGTGGTTGTTCTCGCTATTTTCCTGTTGTGGTTGTTCTCTCTGTTGTCTTGCGGTTGTTCTCTTTATCTTCCTGTTGTGGTTGTTCTCTCTGTTGTCTTGCGGTTGTTCTCTCTATCTTCCTGTTGGGATTGTTCTCTCTGTTGCCTTGCGGTTGTTCTCTTTATCTTCCTGTTGTGGTTGTTCTCTCTGTTGTCTTGCGGTTGTTCTCTCTATCTTCCTGTTGGGATTGTTCTCTCTGTTGCCTTGCGGTTGTTCTCTTTATCTTCCTGTTGTGGTTGTTCTCTCTATCTTCCTGTTGTGGTTGTTCTCTCTGTTGTCTTGCGGTTGTTCTCTCTATCCTCCTGTTGTGGTTGTTCTCTCGGTTGTCTCGCGGTTGTTCTCTCTATCTTCCTGTTGTGGTTGTTGTCTCTGTTGTCTTGTGGTTGTTTTCTCTATCTTCCTGTTGTAGTTGTTCTCTCTGTTGTCTTGCGGTTGTTCTCTCTATCCTCCTGTTGTGGTTGTTCTCTCGGTTGTCCCTCGGTTGTTCTATCTTCCTGTTGTGGTTGTTCTCTCGGTTGTCTTGCGGTTGTTCTCTCTGTGTTCTTGTCATGGTTATTCTGTCTCCTTGGTGTTGTTTTCTCTGTCCTTGTGTCGTGTTTCCCCTGATATAACCGCAATGGTTGACTGGGCGTAAACACCAAGTTACTTACTTACTTACTTGTGTCGTGATAAGTTGTCGGTTTTCTACACGCACAAAATTTCTTGGTGCGTTTTCGTGATTTTTTCTCTCTCTGTATTGTTGCTGTTTTGTTGCTCAGTTTTGTTATTTTCGGTGTTAGCGTTTGTCACAGTTTGTTTGTTTTGTTTGTTGTCCTCTCAGTCGGTGTTGTTTGTGTTGTTGTTTTCCTTTGTGTTGTTGTTGTTGTTGTTTTCATTTGTGTTGTTGTTGTTGTTTTCCTTTGTGTTGTTGTTGTTGTTTTCCTTTGTGTTGTTGCTGCTGCTGTTCTATCTGTGTTGCTAGTCGGTTCTACTGTTCTCCGTGCCTGTTCTGTGTAGCAGCTGTCGCTGTGTTGTTCTGTTCTGGCCACCCGGACAGAGACAGAGCTGGCGGGACGCCGGGAAGCAGAAAAGGCAGTCAAGCCTCACGTTGGCACCGCTCTATGGCCACTGAACTTGCCCTAGTCCCACCAGAATCTGAATCATGAATGACTGCTAAAAAACCAACCGACTAACATAGAGCTGAGAGAACACTATGCCGTGTGTTAAACTGCACTCATGCAGGCCATGTTTCCGAAGAGCGCTATGACTGATCTCGATTCTTTTTTTTTAGTTGGGAGGACCGAACGCTATTGAAACTATATTTGTTGTTATTATTATTATTATTATTATTAGTTCTTAACCTTGTTGCTTCGTCCGGCGCGGCCGCACACCGTTTGCTTCGTAAAGGTGGGTAGTGTTGCTTAATGTCCTCAGACGTCAGCTGACATATTAGGGACAAGCTGAGACCAATGCCGATGCATGGTTCAATAATATAGCTTTACGTCCACGGAAACCAGAAGGCTCGTTAGGACGGACAGCCCAGGACGGCCACCTCGACTCTCACACGGCTCCTGAACTACGAAGTACCAACGTAAAGAGGAGAGGGAGGGGTAAAGGGTGCTGGGGCGGGGTGGGGAGCTTTGATAGCGCACAACACACACAGCACGCTATGGGCAGCGCGAGACCCATCGACGCATCGGGTCAGTGGCTGCATACTGGCCTCCCCTCCTACTCCTCCTCGCCCCCCCCCCCCCCCCCCACCCCCGCCCCAGTCCGCTGGAGCGTGCACTGTGTTACACACAGCCCGTGCGCTGTACACTACGTAGCGCTAGCTCCCTCACTTTGTCCCACGGCGAAGCACGCCGCCTGGCATTGCGCGCGCACCCTGACCCCACGGCTGAGGTCAAGGGTTGTTCCCAGGTTGCGGCCGGGCCAGAAATGGACACGACCTTACGTGACCTCCGAGGAGGTCCGGCGGCTGGACCGCGTGAGGCCCTGCGAGGGATGGGGAAACGTGGACAGCGGGCGGCGGGCTGATCTCGCTTGGCGGTGTCGGTTGGCAGGGGCGGTGAAGCGCGTGCGGTGGGTCTTCCCGACAGGGGCAGACAACTGACCTCCGCCGCCGCCGAGGCTGAATGGGCAAGGTTGTCGTCTCTTTGGTTTAAGCAAAGCTTATTTACACTGATTCGGGAAAATATGGGCAATCAGAATCATTGTGTGAGCATTAAACAAGCTAAGCTTAGAGTAAATGCTCACAAGCATAATTTACAACGGGTATGTTTATGTTAAACAACATGAAAACAACCGGCAACAACAACAAATCAGTCAAAACGAGAGAGAGAGAGAGAGAGAGAGAGAGAGAGAGAGAGAGAGAGAGAGAGAGAGAGAGAATGCTCTTATGTCATCTACATGCCACTGAATAGGCCACACATAAAACAGTAGTAACAACATTGACTACCGCACAGAGAGAGAGAGAGAGAGAGGAGAGAGAGAGAGAGAGAGAGAGAGAGAGAGAGAGATTTATCTTCTTTCCAGTAAGTCTTCTTCTTCATCTGTTGTTGTTTCCGTCGTCAGTGGCTGATTTAAAGCCGTAAAAGGCCAAGGCAACGTTTTCAACATTATGTAACTGCCTAAAATCTCAATCCTTGTGTAATGAAGTTCTGAGTTCTCTCTCTCTTTCACGCGCGCGCGCGCGACACACACACACACACACACACACACACACACACACACACACACACACACACACACAAGAAACGGGGGAACTTGGGGGGTCAGGGGTGAAGATGATGTAGTGGTGACTGAGCTTGACGCGACGTTACTGAGACGTGAACAAGACGTGAGCAAGCAGAACGCTGAAGACGAGGCCACTGCTCTGTAGTCACTGGCCAGCAAGGGTTTCGTTCTGTTCCGCGGCCTCTGGCAGTCACGGAGACGTCTTGTGGCCGGGACTTGTCACAGTTCTCAGCCTCTGCAGCTCCGCGAAGTAATGCTGAAGTCGTTCCCAGTTTCAAATTTTTGACAAAGCAACATCATGGAAAACAAAAACAAACTTAACAA
>JABMCL010001223.1:857500-887500 GCA_018857735.1 Alviniconcha marisindica | reverse complement strand
CTTGTTTTGTAAATGGCCGTCTTCAGTATACATACTAAAAGTCTGTTTCACAAGCAACATAACAAAAGATAGATCTTACCTCTCTCTCTCTCTCTCTCTCTCTCTCTCTCTCTCTCTCTCTCTCTCTCCCCCCTCCCCCCCCTTCCCTCTCTCGAGTCGCTGTCTCTCTCCTTACCCGCCTCTCTCTCTCTATATACCTGTGCCCATCTCTCATCCGTATCACTCAAGAAGCACTCTGAGGGCAGCATTCCCCAAAAAACACTCCCGAGATTCAGTCACTAACTTGACACACGAACCCCTGAAATCGAAGCCTGGAGTGGAAACAGAATTTACTTCTCGCAAGGTCTCACCTTTCTCGCCTGTCTCCCTCACATCGCGAAACGGGCTGTTTTCGGCGTTGGCACAAAGTCGGTGCTGGGCTGTTTGTTTTTCCAAGACCGCTTTCAGGCGGCAGCCACTGGGAGACGGTTAATTGAGTTGGGAAGGAAGGGAGGTAATCAGAGGTGGCCTTTCAACACGAGGGCTCTGATGATGTAAAGAACGGTTTGAAGATTCGCGCGGGTGTTAGGCGACCTCGGGGCGAATTCGTTTGGTGGCCGCGGTCTTGCCTAGGCCTTGCGATGGGCAGCAGGAAATACGGGATGTACTCGCTTTCTCTGGGTTACGCGCGCTCGCGCGCGCGCGCACGCACGCACGCACGCACGCACGCACGCACACGCACTCTCTGTCTGTCTGTCTGTCTGTCTCTGTCTCTGTCTCTGTCTCTCTCTCTCTCTCTCTCTCTCTCTCTCTCACACACACACACACACACACACACACACACACACACACACACACACACACACACACACACACACACACACACAAACAAACAAACAAACAAACAAACAAACAAACAAACAAACAAACAAACAAACAAAAAACAAAACAAACAAAACAAACAAACATAGAAACAAAACAATCAAAGAACAAACAAATAAACAAAACAAAATCGCGCGAAATTTCGACGTAAGCCCCTTCTGCAAAACTACAAATCCACAGTTTGATTGAAAATATTGTATGATCTTGTTTATAGAATGCTAGCAGTCATCCTTGTTTCAGATTAGTTTGTTGAGTTGTTTGGTTACGGTGCATTCGACTTTTGTTTGTCGTTTTTGTTGTTGTTGATTTTTTTTTAAACTTGTGTTTCGCCTCAAAATCAGCAGACAAAAAGGAGTTAATTAACGCTGGAAAGCTGTCACACGAAGACAACAAAGACCTGATAACACTGGAAAGCTGTCACACAAACACAGACAAATACCTGATAACACTGGAAAGCTGTCACACTAACACAACAACGACAAAGACCTGATAACACTGGAAAGCTGTCACACGAACACAACGACAAAGACCTGATAACACTGGAAAGCTGTCACACAAACACAACGACAAAGACCCGATAACACTGGAAAGCTGTCACACAAACACAACGACAAAGACCCGATAACACTGGAAAGCTGTCCACACTAACACACAACAACGACAAAGACCTGATAACACTGGAAAGCTGTCACACGAACACAACAACGACAAAGACCTGATAACACTGGAAAGCTGTCACACTGACACAACAACGACAAAGACCTGATAAACACTGGAAAGCCCGTCACACGAAGAAAAAACGACAAAGACCTGATAACACTGGAAAGCTGTCACACGAAGACAACGACAAAGACCTGATAACAAAATGGAAAGCTGTCACACTAACACAACAACGACAAAGACCTGATAACACTGGAAAGCTGTCCCCCCACTAACACAACAACGAAAAAAAGACCTATAACACTGGAAGCTGTCACACTACACAACAACGACAAAGACCTGATAACACTGGAAAGCTGTCACACTAACACAACAACGACAAAGACCTGATAACACTGGACAGCTGTCACACTAACACAACAACAAAGACCTGATAACACTGGACAGCTGTCACACGAACACAACGACAAAGACCCGAGTCGCCCACGTTAACTGTGACATTGTAAGCCAGTAAGTGCAACGTTAGTAAACACCCACCAAAGGTGCATTCATCTAAAGAGGCAGTATGTAGGCGGCATGGTTGACTGAGTGTTAAATAGCAAATCACTTGCTGACTTACTCCCTTCTGGGAAGCGGGAGGGTTGGGGGGGGGGGGGGCAGGGGGGGGGCAGGGGGGGGGGGGGGAAGGGGGGGGGTACTGCGCGATCTGAAGCTTCCCCCCCCCCAAACCCCCCGTCCTCCACTCAGCTCGTTTGTCACTTCCAGAGGGGCTTCCGTGGATTTTCTTAGTCAGCACAGATCGAAAGACGTCCCCGCCCAGTTTCTGATTGTGAAATGTTCGTTTGTCTCTGTCTCTCTCTGTCAGTGTCTCTGTCTGTCAGTCTCTGTCTCTGTCTCTCTGATTTTGCCCCCCTCCCCCTCTCTGTCCCTCTCATTTTGCGCCCCCCCCCCCCACCCCCCATTGATTTTGTCTCTCTCTCTCTGTCTCTGTCTCTCTCTGTCTCTCTCTCTCTCTCTTGTAACAAATTTGTACACATTCTAAAGACAAAAGTTCGCGCGCACACACGCATGCACGCACAGACAGATAGACAGACACAGGACACACACAATACACGACACAGACCGACAAACAGACCCCCCCCCCCCCCCCACAGAGTAGGGTCCCCGCAGTCGTAATTAATGTATTTCCATCGGCACACGTGTTGTCTACGGGTCGGCTGCACTGCTCGGATTTCGGCAGGTGATTTTTTTGAAGGTGGAAGCCGTCAGGTTGAAACGTCGCGCACTCCGTGCTACACGAGCCACGGCCGTGCAAGGCACGAGCCACGCCAAACGCAAAACGTACGTGTCGGCAATGATCCCCGCTTGAACCACGCCAAACGCAAACCACACGTGTCGGCAATGATCCCCGCTTGAACCCTACGGCCGCCCGCTTGGCCGAGACCACGCCAAACGAAACACAATGTCGGCAGTGATCCCCGCTGAACCACGCCAAACGGAAACCACGTGTCGGCAATGATCCCTGCTTTGTCGCCGATTGAACCACGCCAAACGCAAAGCACACGTGTCGGCATGATCCCCGCTTGAACCACGCCAAACGCAAACCGTACGTGTCGGCAATGATCCCTGCTTTGTCGCCGATTGAACCACGCCAAACGGAAACTACATATGTCGGCAGTGATCCCCGCGTGAACCACGCCAAACGGAAACCACACGTGTCGGCAATGATCCCTGCTTTGTCGCCGATTGAACCACGCCAAACGCAAACCACACGTGTCGGCAATGATCCCTGCTTTGTCGCCGATTGAACCACGCCAAACGCAAACCACACGTGTCGGCAGTGATCTCCACTTGAACCGCGCCAAACGGAAACCACACGTGTCGGCAAGTGATCCCCGCTTGAACCACGCCAAATGCAAACCGTACGTGTCGGCAATGATCCCTGCTTTGTCGCCGCTTGAACCACGCCAAACACAAACCACACGTGTCGGCAATGATCCCTGCTTTGTCGCCGCTTCAAGCTCGCCTCGTCTCTCTCCCGTTGACAACAAATGCCATTGGATTTCCAAATTAACTGAATTACAGTCGATAGTGGTTTCCTTGTACCCCCCCCCCCCCCCCCCCCCGTGCCTCCTCTCACTGAAGTAGTAGGGTCGACCACGGCCAAGTGCATTGAGTTTACACCAGTTCTTATAGTTATTACGCGTCATTGCTACGCCAACATTGTTCCAACCACTGGATACAAAAACATGTGGGACACTTATCTGCTTTAGGTTCAACTGTTTGACTGTGAAATGTTTGTCTATCTCTGTCTCTCTCTCTCTGTCTCAGTTTCTCTCTCTCTCTCTCTTTCTCTCTCTCTCTCTCTCTCTCTCTCTCTCTCTCTCTCTCTCTGTCCCTCTGATTTTGCCCCCACCCCCCACCCCCCTTCCGCCCCCCTCTCTCAAACAGTTTTCACAGTTAAACTGTTGTGTAAGTGCTGTTTTGTAGCTTGAAAAAGGGGCCTACCCCGAAAATTCGCATGTTGTCTTTGCCGTAATAAATAGCGTTCTTTTGAACTTTAATTATTTTTGAAAAATGTGTTTGGATCTTATAATTATGGTTAACGAAATGCAGCGTTCGGGCCGCCATAATCAGCACTACGCATTTTGATCAATCTGTCAGCATTGGGGGCGGTGGGGGGGGGGGGGGGGTGAAGCATTACCATTACCATGTACATATGTATTATTATGCACTGATAGATAGATGGGGTGTTGGATTTATCGCTGTGTAACAGCGAATTAGACAAACCTGTGATTTAGTGGTTCGTGTTTTGAAGTGGTGTGAATTTGTTTGAATGTGTGATTCGTCCTGAGGTGACCCTATGCATTCGACAGGACGTTAAAATCCAAGAACTAACTGACTAACCAGTTAGCATTATTATGTACTGGTCGACTAAGAGTCAGCAAGTGTATGCTTTTGACAACCAGTCAACCTAAGTAGGGATAATTAACCATTGATAATAATGGTAATAATTTTCAGCTTTTATACAGAACGAGTTTTTCGTCTTTTTGTGTGTGTGGAGAAAACTGAATGCGGTGTTTTGTGGCGCGAGCCGTTGGACTAAGCAACAAAGCTAGATAAGAAGCAGCATCAACCAAACAACGTAGCCGCCAATCAAAGCCACAGACCAAACAACCTAGCCACCGATCAAAGAACAGCCAAACAACCAAGCTACCAAGCAAGCCACAGACCAAACAACCAAACTACCAAGCAAGCCGTAGACCAAACAACCAAGCTACCACCAAGCAATCCACAAACAACCAAGCTACGAAACAAACCACAGACCAAACAACCAAACAACCAAGCAAGCCACAGATCAGACAACCAAGCCGCCAACCAGCCATGGAACCAGTCTAACCTTGCAACCAGTCAACCAAGCCAGAACCAATGCAGCCAGTCTGCCAAGCCACAAGTCATGCAACCAGTCAGCCAAGCCACAAGCCACCATACAACCAGTCAGCCAAGCCACAAGCCATGCAACCAGTCAGCCAAGCCACAATGCAACCAGCCAACCAAGCCACAAGCCACCATACAACCAGTCAGCCAAGCCACAATGCAACCAGTCAACCAAGCCACAAGCCACCATGCAACCAGTCAACCAAGACACACTGCAACCAGTCAACCAAGCTACAAGCCATGCAACCAGTTAGCCAAGCCACAAGTCACCATACAACCAGTCAGCCAAGCCACAAGCCATGCAACCAGTCAGCCAAGCCAGATGCCGTGCAACCAGTCAGCCAAGCCACAAGGCATGCAACCAGTCAGCCAAGCCACAAGTCACCATACAACCAGTCAGCCAAGCCACAAGGCATGCAACCAGTCAGCCAAGCCACAAGTCACCATACAACCAGTCAGCCAAGCCACAAGGCATGCAACCAGTCAGCCAAGCCACAAGTCACCATACAACCAGTCAGCCAAGCCACAAGGCATGCAACCAGTCAGCCAAGCCACAAGTCACCATACAAGCACAAGCACGCAAAGGAAGAGAATTTGCGGAAGGGTGGAGGTTGCCTAACACGGCGCTTGTTGCCTTGTTAGTAGCGCTCGCTGACACAGCCTCTACACCCGCTCTCCGCTTGAAATTGGAGTCACGTCCCCCCCCCCCCCCCCCCGCCTGCTCCCCCCCCCCCAGCCCCCCCTCCCCCCCCCACCCCGCCCTAGTGCCGCCTTCCTCCCC
Source organism: Alviniconcha marisindica (assembly GCA_018857735.1). NCBI lineage: Eukaryota > Metazoa > Mollusca > Gastropoda > Provannidae > Alviniconcha > Alviniconcha marisindica. The sequence continues at coordinate 881,760 of JABMCL010001223.1, read as the reverse complement.
TGTTCGCTTTAATTGCATTTCAATCGCCATACTGATCTGAAATTCATTGGATTCTCATTAAAGCCCAATTTGCACTTTCGATGGCATTTCCTCACATTTCGCGCCACGTTTGCCGCGAAGGAATTAAAACTGCTGTAATTTGTGTTTTATTTTGTTCTGCATGGGAGTGTGTGTGTGTGTGTGTGTGTGTGTGTGTGTGTGTGTGTGTGTGTGTGTGGAGCGGCATGGGAGTGTGTTGTGTGTGGAGCGGCGTGGGAGTGTGGTGTGTGTGGAGCGGCATGGGAGTGTGTGTGTGGAGCGGCATGAGAGTGTGGGTGTGTGTGGAGCGGCATGGGAGTGTGTGTGTGTGTGTGTAGCGGCATGGAAGTGTGTGTGTGGAGCGGCATGGGAGTGTGTGTGGAGCATCATGGGAGTGTGTGTGGAGCGGCATGCGAGTGTGTGTGTGGAGCGAGATGAGAGTGTGTGTGGAGCGGCATGGGAGTGTGTGTGGAGCGGCATGGGAGTGTATGTGTGTGGAGCGCATGGGAGTGGTGTGGTGGTGTGTGTGGGGTGGGTGTGTGTGGAGCGGCAGGTGTGTGTGTGGGAGTGTGTGTGGAGCGGCATGGGAGTGTGTGTGTGTGCGGCATGGAGTGTGTGTGGGGTGGGGTGTGTGTGGAGCGATGGAGTGTGTGTGGAGCGGCATGGGAGTGTGTGTGGAGCGGCATGGGAGTGTGTGTGGAGCGGCATGGGAGTGTGTGTGGAGCGGCATGGGAGTGTGTGTGGAGCGGCATGGGAGTGTGTGTGGAGCGGCATGGGAGTGTGTGTGGAGCGGTCCGGACCGAACTGCCTTGGACACGTCACGGTGTCCACTGCTTGTCGTCGGGTCGGGGACTTTACCGGTCTGTTGGCCTGCAAGCCCAGGCGATGGGTGAAAACGACAAAACACACGACACTTGATGAGGAAGTAAGCAGTGAACGGGAGAATGGGGAAACGAAACAGACTGGAAACAAATTACTCTGTTTTGCAAACTAAACTGAGAGAGAGAGAGAGAGAGAGAGAGAGAGAGAGAGAGAGAGAGAGAGAGAGAGAGAGAGAGAGAGAGATGTGTCTGGATCCAAATGTGTGATTTATTTTCTACTGCTGAATGTTGCGACCCAAATTCAGGCCATCTCTAAAATGCTTAACTTAATGTCCACCACCCCATATCCCAAACAATATGACAGAGATAGTAAGTCGATTTCTGCAGGGCGGTCAGTTAGAGTGAGGCTAAGTGTAGCGCATTTTGGTCAATTGAAACACAAAATTCACAGAAACAGATAACAACAAACAACAGTGCCAACACGCGAACAGTCTTCAGACACAAGCAAGACAACTAGCTAGACAATGAAACACAGGTAGACAGAACTACAAGAGTAAATCGGCAAAAACATGTTGGTTGTGAAAATCATTATACATACAAGCCAAGCAAGCATAGCACATCCATGCAATGGGTGCTCAAGAGAGAGAGAGAGAGAGAGAGAGAGAGAGAGAGAGAGAGAGAGAGAGAGAGAGAGAGAACTCGAACTCGAAAACTTTATTTGAAAGGATTGTAGTTTAGGTTTAGTCAAAAACCTGTCTAACAACTAGCCCTTGCTAAGCTACTGATGAGTAAATATAAAATTACAGACATCATCAGAGAGAGAGAGAGAGAGAGAGAGAGAGAGAGAGAGAGAGAGAGAACTCGAACTCGAAAACTTTATTTGAAAAGGATTGTAGTTTAGGTTTAGTCAAAAACCTGTCTAACAACTAGCCCTTGCTAAGCTACTGATGAGTAAATATAAAATTACAGAACATCTTCAGACACAAGAAGACAACTAGCTAGACAAGAAACACAGGTAGACAGAACTACAAACTAATGCAAAAGGATTGTGTTTAGGTTTAGTCAAAAGCCTGTCTAACAACTACTCCTTGCTAGATGGTAAATAGCTCAAGAGAGAGAGAGAGGAGAGAGAGAGAGAGAGAGAGAGAGAGAGAGAGAGAGAGAAGAGAACTGAACTCGAAAACTTTATTTGAAAAGGATTGTAGTTTAGGTTTAGTCAAAAACCTAACAACTAGTCCTTGCTAAGCTACTGATGAGTAAATATAAAATTACAGACATCATCAAGAGAGAAGAGAGAGAGAGAGAGAGAGAGAGAGAGAGAGAGAGAGAGAGAGAGAGAGAGAAACAAGTTAGGAGAATATAAACGTGAGCTACTTTGATATGACAACAAACACCGATATTTGTGTTAACAAAGACCACACGCCAGTCATCTTTTCTCGCCATCGTCTCCTTTCCTAACGTGCACGTGCATTCCAGTGTGTTTGTTTGTTTGTTTTCTACCACAGCTTTCGTAACCGAACTCCTGTAACAAAGATAACTCCGGTTTATTTCTCTTGGAGGTCGGTGTACTCAAATTTGATATCGTGTTTGGCAACCGCGGCTTTGTATATGTAAGAGATTTGCCTGTTGTAATAGTTTTGTCAAGCGTTTGTGTTTACTTTGTAAGAAGATAGTGTTAGTGTAAACAGCGGGCGCAGATTTGGTGGTGGGGTTTTAAAGGAAGTGGAAACGGCGCTACAAGTGTTGCTGTGTGTATAAGAACTGCAGGGATGTCAATGGCGGCATGCAACAGAACAGAACAGGAAGCGGAAGTGTAGCGAGTGTCGAAACGGAAAGGAGACGCATCAGCGTCCGTTGCTGTGGGTGTTTGCCTCGCTCGTGCAGCCACACTCAACGATGTGACCTTGGAGGAGTTTATGTACCTTGTATTTACTCGCATGCCAGGTGAGAGTTACCGTAAGCGACTCACTCAGGTCTTGTGTGTGTGTGTGTGTGTGTGTGTGTGTGTGTGTGTGTGTGTGTGTGTGTGTGTGTGTGTGTGTGTGTGTGTGTGAGTGTGTGTGTGTGTGTGTGTGTGTGTGTGCGTGGTGCGTGCTGGTGTGTGTGTGTGTGTGTGTGTGTGTGTGTGTGTGTGTGTGTGTGGTGGTGGTGTGTGTGTGTGTGGTGTGTGCGTGCGCGTGCGTGCGTGAGTGGTGTGTGTGTGTGTGTGTGTGTGTGTGTGTGTGTGTGTGTGTGTGTGTGTGTGTGCGTGCGTGTGCGCGTGAGTGTGTGCGTGTTTGTGTGTGACGTCTTTCTAGCGCTAATTAACTTCCTCGTTTGTTGATTGTGAACCTTGTATTTGACCTTGTACAGTCACGTGACGGCTGTCACGGGTTGTTCAGGTCTTTGCTGTTGCGTCGCTTGTCGTACACATGACGTCTGTCGAGCACCATTAACCCTCTCAGTGTTGATTCCAGTCTTGGCGTGGTTAAACTGTTGACTGCATGGTCTAACGGTAAACATAACAATAATAAGATATACATTTTTTATATAGCGCTATTGCACGCGGAGCGAGCTCAACGCGTTTGTTCACATACATGTATATAATATATACCATTTACATTTACTGACATACCATATATATACCATATACACACAATCACATGATACATACTTAATAAATTGCACTAATATAAAACAGGTACTTGTAGAAAGCGAATAAAACAACTATTATAAAACATAAACACATTGCAAAAATTTGAAACAGGTACATAATTATAAAGCAGTGTACGAAATTAATACGCTAAAGAGCACACACACACACGCACACACGCACGCACACACACATACACACACGCACACATGTATCTCCCTTTCTTTCTCTCTCTCTCTTCCTCTTCCCCTTCTCTCTCTCTGCCCCCCCCCCCCCCACTTTCTCACACACACGTCCTCTCTCTCTCTTCCCCTCCTCGCCCTACCCCCATCTCTACCGTCCCCTTCCTGCCACAACATCTGCGCGCTTTCAGAGTACTCTCTGTCTCTATCTCTGTCTCTGTCTGCCTGTCTATCTGTCTATCTCTCTCTCTCTCTCTCTCCTCTCTCTCTCTCTCTCTCTCTCTGTAAACTGTAAACATATGACTTCAGTTCTGCAAGGGGCTGATTCAAGTGGGCACAAGTTTAAACCGTTGACTGCGTGGTAACTGTAAACACGACTGTAAACTGAATCCTGTGACTGTAAACTGAAACTGAATCCTGTGACTGTAAACTGAATCCTGTGACTGTAAACTGAATCCTGTGACTGTAAACTGAATCCTGTGACTGTAAACTGAAACTGAATCCTGTGACTGTAAACTGAATCCTGTGACTGTACTGCCAGGAGTGAAATACAACCGAACATGGTGTGGAGATCATTACACACTTTAATGACACACGATAGAATAACACTGAACGCTTTTTAATTAGACAAAACAAAAACACGCAAATATCAACATATCAAAGCAGCAGTGAGACACGTATTCTAGACAGGGAAGAAGAAAGAAAGAAAAGAAAAAAGAAAAAAAAGGGCGGTGTGATGGTAACTCATGAAACAACGCATCTGCTTCCGTGTAGTGGAACTTTGTAAATGGCCACCTCCCCCCCCCCCCCCCCCTTAACATTGTGATAAATGCGATGCACTGAGTTAAAAATGTTCAGAATTCTGTCACAATCGTGCTAATGCAGAGGATTAGATTATTGAATGATTTTTCAAAAAAAGGAAAAGAGAGAGAGAGAGAGAGAGAGAGAGAGAGAGAGAGAGAGAGAGAGAGAGAGGAAACTAGTGCATTTTGAAACAAGAAGAAGTAAGGCTTGGTGCCAAGACATTAACCGTGCCTAGGACTGACTTTGGAGTCTTCGTGTTCCTGACACGGAGCACGTATGTGGGAAACAGGGTATCTCACTCAACCTTAGTTTAGACAAGGCTGAGAACATTAATAATTTCAATTTCATATACTGGCATCAGGCAGTGTTCATCAAAGGACTCTCAAACAGGCCTGAATGTGCCAGATTAACGGCAGGAATAAAACCAGACACAATTTTTTAAAATTTAAATTGGAGTGCTGGAATCACAATAAAAACAAATAAAATCAACACACACACACACACACACACACACACACACACACACACACACACACACACACACACACACCACACACACACCACACACACACAAGAACAACACACGAAACCAACACGAAAAGTACAACAGCAACAACAAAAACGACACCCAACAACAAGCAACCAATTGATTGCTGAGGCATTATGTTTAGTCATAATAATAATGATAACAATAATAATAATGATAATAATAATAATAATGATAAAAAATAATTCTTTTTGGCACTAGCACACACACACACACACACACACACACGCACGCACGCACGCACGCACGCACGCACCGCACGCACGCACGCACGCACCAGCACCACACACAAAACCCACCCCCACCCCCACCCACACACACACACGCACACACGCGCACGCACGCACAGTCACGCACGCACAACACACACACACACACACACACACACACACACACACACACACACACACACACACACACACACACACACACACACACACACACACACTCACCTAGCTGTGGAAGACCTTAAAACAGATTGAGATACAAAAAAAGGTCGACAGAAAATGCCTACTCCCTTTACCTGTGTGGTGCATCACTCCCTCCCCCCTCCTCCTCCCCCCCCCCTCCCCCCAAGATAAATCCGATTGTTTGGCCCCAAAAGCCAAACGGAGAGCAGTGGGGTCATCTAACCGACCATCTGATCCCGGGAAGGACCATTGTATTGCTGGCTGCCGTGGTCAGACATACTACTTGCTACCTCGGTAGGCCCATCAGTGCCGGATCAAAAACTGTACGTTCGTGTCGGTTTCTAAACTGTGATGCTGTCTGTTGCAGTAAGTAGAACAAACCAAAGCCCGTAATAGACGGGGCTTTGGAGCACACATGATGCTTAACCAAAGCCCGTAATAGGCGGGGCTTTGGAACACACATGATGCTTAACCAAAGCCCGTAATAGACGGGGCTTTGGAACAAACGTGATGCTTAACGGCCACAGAGACCATAGGGCTTATTGGGGACGGGCACGTTTCCTGCAGCCACCGCTTTTCATTTTATAATAATAATAATGATAATAATAATAATGTACATTTATCATGCGCTCATCAACGCCCTCAACGCTCACATGATACATATTAACCTAAATAATTATGATATTCTATACACATGTAGAGCACAGTCCTACCAAAACAGTGTACATAAAGTATTATACGGAAACACACACACACACACACACACACACACACACACACACACACACACACACACACACACACACACACACACATGACTAGCAGAAACTGGGTACTGATATTAGTTGGGGTAAAAATACTGTGAGAAGAGGAAGGTTTTCTATTGATGATACTAGTTTACTGGACTGTGCAACTCTGCACATGTTCAGGGGGGGGGGGGGGGGGGGGGGGGGGGGGGGGGGGGGGAGGAGTAAACTTTTGCTGCACTTGTTGGAGGGGTGGAGGGAGATGGGGGGTGGGGGGGGGTGAAGGAGGGGTTTCAAGCTGGTGGAGAGAGGGAGGCAAGAGAGAGAGAGAGAGAGAGAGAGAGAGAGAGAGAGAGAGAGAGAGAGAAGAGGGAGAGTGTGTAGAAGAGAGAGGGGGTAAGAGAGAGAGAGAGAGAGGTGAGTGTGAGAGAGAGAGAGAGAGGAGAGAAGAGAGAAGAGAGAGAGACAGAGACAGACAGAAGACGAGAGAGAAGAGAGAAGAAGACAAGAGGTGCGGTGTAAGTACGAGAGAGAGAGAGAGAGAGAGAGAAGAAGAAGAGAAGAGAGAGGAGAGAGAGGAGAGAGAGAGAGGAAGACAGACAGACAGACAGACAGAAGACAGACAGACAGACAGACAGAAGACAGAGAGGGAGAGGGGACGAACGAGAGAGAAGAGAGAGGGACGAGAGTGAGCAGATGAGAGAGAGAGAGAGAGAGAGAGAGAGAGAGAGACAGAAGAGAGAGCAGGACAGACAGAAGACAGACAGACAGACAGACAGACAGAGACAGAGAGGGTGCGGGTGTACGATACGAGAGAGAGAGAGAGAGAGAGAGAGAGAGAGAGAGAGAGAGAGAGAGAGAGAGAGAGAGAGAGAGAGAGAGAGAGAGAGAGAGAGAGAGAGACAGACAGACGAGAGACAGAGAGGGGGGGTGTACGATACGGGAGAGGAGAGAGAGAGAGAGAGAGAGAGAGAGAGAGAGAGAGAGAGGGAGAGCGAGAGAGAGAGAGGAGGTTAGTTCATCAAGCAGCTATCAAGTCCAACATCAGTCTTGCAGGGGAAGCACGGTGGCAGACGTCTCCAGTTTCGCAATCGTCAAATGGTAATCTGTTTTTGGGCTGCTGTGCCGCAGATTGATTCAACATCTCTTTGCCTACTTCGCTTTGCACTCCGTCTCGACGTCTCCCGTCTCCTGATGGGGCGTGTACAGCTGGAACCGCTGTCGCTGTGAAGAAGAGGAATGAACGAACACATGAACAACTGAACAGATGAAGGAATGGGTGGATGAATGTGCAAGTGCCTAGACTAAAGAAGGACACACACACACACACGCACGCCCCGCACGCACGCACACGCACGCACACGCGCACGCACGCACGCACGGACACACGCACGCACACACATACACACCGCACACCACGCAGCACGCACACACACACACAACAACACACACACACACACACACACACACCTACACACACACACACACACACACACACACACACACACACACACACACCACCACACATCACACACACACACACACAACACCACACACACACACACACACACACACACACACACACACACACGCACGCACGCACGCACGCACGCACGCACGCACGCACCGCACGCACGCACGCACGCACGTCACACACACACACACCACACACAACACACACACACACACACACACACACACACACACACACACACACACACACACACAACACAGAGGAGTGTGCATACAAGAGCCAGAACAAACGAATGTACTAACGCATGAATCAAGAGAGAGAGAGAGAGGGTGCGGCCTTAATTTTGTTCTACCCCCCCCCCCCCCCACCCCCCCGACCCGCCCCCCCACTCACACACACTTATCATTTGCAATGACCGAGATCGGAACACAACCGGTTAAAAGAAACACTAATTTAATAAGACAATACAAAGCATAATAGCCGATATTTATATACATAAAACACATTATGCGAACTTTTGTAGTAAGCCCCATTTGGAAGTGACAAAAACAAACCAAAAAACCCCACAGTGAAATAATGGTTAAAAGGTGACAAATAAAAATGTACTTATCCGGTTTCTGTTACGCTGTGTTCGATGCCTGAAGTGTTTGGAAGAGAAGGTGAACGAGTAAACGAAATGATACGCGCTACGCACGAGAGAGAGAGAGAGAGAGAGAGAGAGAGAGAGAGAGAGAGAGAGAGAGAGAGAGACGACAGAGAGAGAGAGAGAGAAGAGAAGAGAGAGAGAGAGAAGAAGAGGAGAGAGAGAGAGAGAGAGAGAGAGAGAACGTACAGAGAGAGGAGAGACGAGAGAGAGAGAGAGAGAGAGAGAGAGAGAGAGAGAGAGAGAGAGAGAGAGAGAGAGAGAGAGAGAGAGAGAGAGAGAGACGTCGAGAGAGAGAGAGAGAGAAGAGAGAGAGAGAAGAGAGAGAGAGAGAGAGAGAGAGAGAGAGAGAGAGAGAGAGAGAGAGAGAGACGTACAGAGAGAGAAGTGTAACTGTCAGTTTGCCGGCTTTGCTGACTTCATGGCATACAATCTTAGATAAGCGTCTGCTTATGTTACCTTGCGTTACATGCATGACAGGAATCGTTTTATCGGTTCGCTATCGTCAGGTTTATTACGTCCGCTGGTGATCAGTGTCGGCCGAGTGGGCCAGAGGAAGAATTTCCATAATTATTATTTGACTTTGGACGTTGTTTTATGGACAGTACAGTTATGCCCCTTGCCACTCGTGCCTTAATTCCGTTCTCTCTGTGTGTCTCTGTATGTCTGTCTGTTTCTCTCTGTCTCTCTGTGTCTGTGTCTGTCTCTGTGTCTCTGTCTCCCTCCCCCCCCCTCTCCCCCTGTTGACATTGCGGCCTTAAGTTCTGCCCCTCCCCCCCCCCCTACACACACACACTTATCATTTGCAATACGGCCTCAGTTCCGTTTGCCCATCCCCCCGCCCTTCCCATCAAAAAGGTCTTGATTCCGCCCCCCCCCTCCCCACATCTTGGCAACGAGGGGCCTTAATTCTGTTTTTTGTCCTCTTGGCAATAACAATAACAATATACTTTATTAATCCCAGTAGGAAATTAAAGCTGTCGTTCGATCGCACAACGAAGAACATATCTCAGCAATTCTAAGTCATGAATCACACGCACATACACACTCTTAGACATACACCCCCTTTCTCTCAATCTGCATACACTAATACTTAGTAATAGCAAACCCAAAATTACATGGAATAATGCTTTCTCTGTGTCAAACCAAACCGTAAAAACTCTCAATGGGGCCTTAATTCTGTTCTCCACCACCCTCCTCTTGGCAATGGGGCCATAATTCTGCCCCCCTCCCCCTTCCCCGCCCGCCCCTCTTGGCAATGGGGCTTTAATTCTGCCCCCCCCCCCCCACCCCCGCCCTCTTGGCAATGGGGCCTTAATTCTCCCCCCCCACCCCGCTCCCTCTTGCCAATGGGGCCTTAATTCTGCCCCCCCGCCCTCTTGGCAATGGGGCCTTAATTTGCTTCCCCCCACCCCCGCCCCTCTTGGCAATGGGGCCTTAATTCTGCCCCCCGCCCTCTTGGCAATGGGCCTTAATTCTGCCCCGCCCCTCTTGGCAATGGGGCCTTAATTCTGCCCCCCCCCCTCTTGGCAATGGGCCTTAATTCCCCCCCCGCCCTCTTGGCAATGGGGCCTAATTCTGCCCCCACCCCACCCCCGCCCCTCTTGGCAATGGGGCCTTAATTCTGCCCCCGCCCCTCTTGGCAATGGGGCCTTAAATCTGCCCCCCCTCTTGGCAATGGGGCCTTAATTCTGCCCCCCCCCCCTCTTGGCAATGGGTCCTTAATTCTGCCCCCCGCCCGTCTTGGCAATGGGCCTTAATTCCCCCCGCCCCTCTTGGCAATGGGCCTAATCTGCCCCCCGCCCCTCTGGCAATGGGGCCTTAATTCTGCCCCCCTCCCCGCCCCTCTTGGCAATGGGGCCTTATTCTGCCCCCTCCCCGCCCCTCTTGGCAATGGGCCTTAATCTGCCCCCACTCTTAATCCCCCGCCCTCTTGGCAAGGCTAATTCTGTCCCCCCCCTCCCTCTTGGCAATGGGGCCTTAATTCCGTTCTGTTTTGTTTTTGTTGCTTGCATTTTCGTTTAGTTGCGCGAGCCCGGCGTTCATTGTTAATATTTGGTTTATTGCTTTGTGGAACCGTTGCGAAATTTGTCAAATATTCTCTCTTTGATGTTTCATGTACTCCCATTGGGGTTTCTGGAATAAAATACTTGACTTGTCACTGACAGAGCAACAGGCAATCTTCTGTTAGTATCCGCCCTAAAGTAAGGACGTTTTTTGTTTGTCGTCGTTGTCGCCGAACAAAATCTCTTGTGCTGCCGAGGAAATGGAATGCTGACTTGTGTGATAACGCTAGCTGTTTGTGTGACAATGAACGTGCCGCCGAGATTTGAGTGACAGACCGCGATTAGCCAACCAGCAGGCACAAGGCGAGATACGCCCCTCTGTCGACCCCCGTGACCTCTCGCCCACCGATGGGGCTGCAAGTTGATGGTACATGAATGAGAGCGAAACCCCTGCCGGTAAATCTCTCAGACACTTCGGCGCCGCCACGCTTTTGTCGGCCCTTACGTCAGAGGATGCAGTATTGTCTCTCCTGTTCGGTTCAGTTCAGTTCAGATCAAGATGGTATCTGTGCGCTCGGAAAGGCCCATATGAGCTCCACCCCGTCTCTCGAAAGTTTCCCCAACGTTGCCTTTGAAACAGTTCCAATGTTGTCTGATTGACGACGGTCCTCTCTCGTCCTTTCGAGGAAGGTCATCTAGCGCCTCCTGTTTCCACGCCTCTCTCCTCCAGGCGATCGATGGTGTGATGTCCTTGGCTTTCTGCCCGCTGGTAGTGTCTCAAGCTCCTCAACAATTTAGATCTTCTGAGACGCAAGCCACTTGTGAGGGTTACATGTCCAGGGCAGTGCACCCACAGTTTTCGAAGGTGTCTCTCCTAGCGACACGTAATTAGTGACCCTGTTTTAGAAGTCCCGGGTGCGGCAAGTTTTTTTTTTTCATTTTTGTTTTTCCAGTGTCAACTTTCAGCTCAGACTCTCTCACGGTGTTCATACAGCCTCCACGTGCAGTCGCAGGCATCAACATCTGCACACGTTAAAAATCCCGAACCCTGGAAGATCGAAACCATAATATACCATTGGTTTTGGTTTGGGTTTGACACAGAGAAAGCATTATTCCAGGTAATTTTGGGTTTGCTATACCTAAGTATTAGTGTATGCAGATTGAGAGAAAGGGGGCGTATGTCTAAGAGTGTGTATGTGCGCGTGGTTCATGATTTAGAATGATTGAGATACGTTCTTCGTTGTGCGATCGAACGACGGCTTTAATTTCCTACAGGGATTAATAAAGTATATTGTTATTGTTATTGTTCGGCCACACGAGAATATTGCACACTCTAGCAGGAATGGGTACAGCGCAGCGTGCGTGGTTTGCAGAGGCTTGATTTTTCGTAACTGACTGGTCTGTCTCTCTCTTCACACTCACGGGCAGTGTTTTGAACACTGGGACGAGTGAAGGCTGTGTCACGGTGACCTGTGAATGCATGATTCGGTGACACCGCCACAAGCAGAACGAAGATGCAGGAAGGAATGAGCGGTATGCACTTTGTTCCTGTGATGCATTACACTGACGCGCGCCGTCTTCTTGCCGCCCTGTCTTTGTGCCCACGTACTACTGTCTTTATATCTTCGTGCTGTCTTTACGACCACGTACTACTGTCTTTATGGCCTAGTACTGTCTGTATGGCCACGTACTGTTTGTATGGCCACGTACTGTCTGTATGGCCACGTCTGTATGGCCACGTACTGTCTGCATGGCCACGTACTGTCTGTATGACCACGTACTGCTGTCTGTATGACCACGTACTACTGTCTTTATGGCCCCGTACTACTATCTTTATGGCCACGTACTGTCTGTATGGCCACGTCTGTATGGCCACGTACTGTCTGTATGGCCACATCTGTATGGCCACGTACTGTCTGTATGACCACGTACTGCTGTCTGTATGGCCACTTCCTACTGTCTTTATGGACACATACTACTGTCTTTATGGCCAAGTACTGTCTGTATGGCCACGTACTGTCTGTATGGCCACGTAATTGCTTTATGGCCACGTACTGCTGTCTTTATGGCCACGTACTGTCTGTATGGCCACATACTGTCTGTATGCCACGTACTACTGTATTTATATTCTAGTGCGGTCTTTATGGCCACGTACTGTCTGTATGGCCCATACTGGTGTCTTTATGGCCCGTACTGCTGTCTTTATGGCCACGTTCTGTCTGTATGGCCCGTACTACTGTCTTTATGGCCACGCACTGCTGTTTTTACGGCCACGTACTGCTGTCTCTATGGCCACGTACTGTCTGTATGGCCACGTACTGCTGTCTTTATGGCCACGTACTGTCTGTATGGCCACATACTGCTGTCTTTATGGCCACGTACTGTCTGTATGGCCACATACTGTCTGTATGCCACGTACTACTGTCTTTATATCTCCGTGCTGTCTTTATGGCTACATACTGTCTACATTATACCACGGCGGGATGCTGCGTACGCAAAAACTAAGCGTCTCTCTGCTGGCTACTGAGACACTAAGCTCCCCCTTGTGAAGAATGCAGGCTCTCCTCTGCTGAATGGTGAGAAATTAAGACCCCCTCTTTTGTGAAATTAAGGCCTTCTCTGCTGACCGCTGAGAAATTATGTCCCTCTCGAGAAATGAAGGCCCTCTGTGCTGACCGCTGAGAAATTATGTTCTTCTTTGCTCACCGCTGAGAAATTAAGGCCCCACTCCCCGCTGCGAAAACAATATGGCGCCCTCTGCTGATATTAAGGCCTTCTCTGCTGACAGCTTAGAAATTAAGCCCTCCCCCCCCCTCCCCTCCCCCACCTGGTGAAAAATGAAGACCCACTTTGTTGACTGCTGAGAAATTGAGCCCTCCCCCCTCCCCCACCTGGTGAAAAATGAAGACCCACTTTGCTGACTGGTGAAAAATTAAGACCCCCTCTGCTGACTGCTGAGAAATTAAGTCCCCCTCTCCCCCTGATGAAAAATTAAGACCCGCTCTGCTGATTGCTGAGAAGTTAAGCCCCCCCATCCCCTTCCCCCTTGTGAAAAATTAAGGCCCCTCTGCTGATTGCTGAGAAATTCAGCCCCCCTCCCCCTTGTGAAAAATGAGGAACCCTTCTGTTGACTGCTGAGAAATTAAGCCAGGTAATTCTGCTTCCCGTCTTTGCCCCTTGTGAAAAATTAAGACCCCCTCTACTGACTGCTGAGAAATTGAGCCCTCCCCACCTTTTGAACAGTAAGACCCCCTCTGTTGACTGCTTAGAACTTAAGCCTCCCGCCCGCCTTGAAAAACTTAGGACCCCCTCTGCGGACTTCTGAACAGGTTAGATGTCTTGATAAGTTCGCAACATCCAGTGCTGTCTATGTGAGACCTGTTTTAAATCGGCCAAATATTTCAATGATTAAAATGGCGTTGATTGAAACCTTACGTATGTTTAATTCTTCGCTCCGAGCGCTGATAGCCGGCTTGGCTTCGGAATTTTCTTGCGGTGGTAATTAAGATTACTGCAAAAGTCCAAGAGATACCCGGAGATGTTAGGGTATGTTGTGCACGTGCACACACATTCTAGCTGTGCGCATTGCCGAAATATATTGTGGGGACTGGAGAGATCACTTGCGGCACAACCCGGCTCGCTCACTCACTTTCCTCAGTTTGTTTGTGTGTTTGTTTGTACGTGGGTCGCTGCATTCACAAGCGATGAAGTGGTTAGCTGAAAGAAAAACAGCAAACAAACTTGTCAGAGCGGCTCTGCGGAATTCAACAAGAGCAAGAGTAAACAAACTTAGACGGCAACAATGCTTTCATCGATATCAACAACACAGATCGGGCCCCCGCGACAACACGGCAACAAACGAAACAAAAAACAAAAAAACCCAGCAGGAAAAAAAAGAAAAAAAAAAGACCAAAAAAAGACAGAAAAAAAAGACGGAAAAACTCGTTTTCTGGCCGAATCCATCAGCGCACACGCCTGTCTCGAGCCAGCAGATAAAACCAAGTTTAATTCCTCCACAATTCTACTTCCCGTCTTTTGAACCGGTGGGCTGAAAAGGCGGAGGTCTGACAAAGGCCCAGATGGTTCGCGCATCAGGCAAGGGAGAGTACTCCGCTGCAGAGATAGCGCATCTCGCTCTGTCATTGCCGCCCGAGCCCCTCTCGCTGATAGAGAAACCAGAGGCATGCAGCCACGTCGGAAAGTAGGGGATGGAGGGAGGGTAGGGGTGGCGGGGGGTGGGGTGGGAGGGGGGGGAGGGGTGGAGGAGGTGGAGGGGTGGGGGTGGGGGGTGGGGTGGGGGTGGGGGTGCGGAGGGCTCAGTGGTGTAGCGGGACGGAAAAGCTTGGCGTGAACGATCAGGCCGAAGGAGATGGGTTCGATTCCCCCCTGTGTGAAGTAAAACTTCTGACAGCCGAGACAGCTCTCCAGTTTTACCGACTCCTCCGCAAGTCCATGTCCCTCAGCCGTGACGGAGGGCGTTAAGTTGGTTGGCTGAGTGTTGCTTTACGCCCACAGAAACCGTAGGCTTATTAGGGACGGGAGCCCAGGACGGCCACCTCGACTTTCACACAGCTCCTGAGCTCTGAACAGAGGGCGTAAGCTTGGCGGGGCTCTTATACCTGATGTTCCTGCATGTATACATGTAAAACAGTGGGATCAGTCGGACACCAAAGTGAACAGACCCTGGCACGTGGGTTCTCTGTGAGGAAGGCAGTTATTTATTCATGAGCAGGGGCAATAACTCCTAATACTATCGGAGATCCACGGTATCAGGGGGAATAACTCTTATTACTGTCGGAGATCCACGGTAACTCGTAGGTACCGTACACCCGTTCACAATACAACCGTACCTTCATTTGTTTACTCGCATGCCAGGTGATAATCAGTTACTGCAGGCGATTCAGGTCTATGTTGTGGTTTTCCTTACTGATAAGTAAACAAACGTTTTGCTTTACGTCCACAGAAGCGAGGTGGCTTATTAGGGACGGGGATAAGGGAGAAGGGGGAGAAAGAGTGAAGGCTCGACCGCGCGCACCGACCCGGAAGTCCGAGGAGGCCGTGGACCGCCGCCAGAACAACAAAAATGTTAAGGCAGTGTCCCCTCGCCATCGTGCAGCAACTAGTTTACTACGCAATTGCTGTTTGAACTGCTGTGCGGAGCAGTCACAAACCTTGCTGATGAAGTGTTGCTTTACGTCCACAGAAACCGTAGGCTTGTTAAGGACGGGAGCCCATGACGACCCACCTCGACTTTCATTTATGAGCTCTGAACCTTGCTGATAAAAATTTGAACATTTATATATGGCGCATAAAAACTTCCACACAAAGCCATGCGTGCTGCAGTGCCAGACACACACAGTAAATGCATACATGTAGGCTCTCACAAGCTAAAACTACCAAACACGTTCACACTAGAAAGTACCCCTCCCCCCCCCCCCCCCCCCCCCCCCACCTCCCCCGTGCAGCTGTAGATAGTTGTGAAATGGATGACTGACGACTATCGAGCGCTGTTATCTCCCTTCGTCTGTTGATTCCGATCTGTGGCTCATCGAGACGCGGCCTAGGAACACGGGAAAAATGGCGGTTGGAAGCGTGTGTGTGTGTGTGTGTGTGTGTGTGTGTGTGTGTGTGTGTGTGTGTGTGTGTGTGTGTGTCCGTGTGTGTGTGTTGGTGTGTTGTACGTGGTGCGTGTGTGTGTGTGTGTGTGTGTGTGTGTGTGTGTGTGTGTGTGATGTGTGTGTGTGTGTGTGTGTGGTGTTGTGTGTGTGTGTGTGCGTGCGTGCGTGCTGAGTGTGTGTGTGTATGTGTGTGTGGTGCGTGTTGTGTGCTGTGTGTGGTGCGTGCTTGCGTGTGTGTGTGTGTGGTGTTGTGTGTGTGTGTGTGTGTGTGTGTGTGTGTGTGTGTGTGTGTGTGTCGTGTGTGTGTGTGTGTGTGTGTGTGTGTGTGTGTGTGTGTGTGTGTGTGGTGGTGTGTGTGGTGTGTGTGTGTGTTTGTTGTTGTTGTTGTGTGTTGTGTGTGTGTGTGTGTGTGTGTGTGTGTGTGTGTGTGTGTGTGTGTGTGTTGTGTGCCGCGCGCGCGCGCGCGCTGTGGTGCGTTCTTTTGCCGGTGTAAACAGTCGAACTGAGGTTAATTCGGGTGTAACGTTTGAGGGAGGAGGAGCTGATGAGGCGGGTAGTGTTGCCTTGCACAGAGGTCCCAGCGTTGCTGTCGCATGCACCGGGTAAACGATACAGTACAGATTCACATCTCCCAGTGGAATGCAATTTGTCAATGCACAGTTCAGTTTAGTAAAGCTGTATCCATCCCACACGGGGCAGTGCCATCACACAGGCCCACAGAAACCGAAACCAGTTAAAACAACGTGACTGTTTCATCGTGGATGAACTGTACCTCTGGTGGAGTTTATCTGTACCTTGTAGTTACTCGCGTGCCAGGTGAGATCTACCGTCAGCCACTTAGGTCTTTGTTATTGTGCTTGTGTGACGTCTTTCGAGCGCTAATTAACTCCCTTGTGTGTTGGATGAATCAAACAACGGTAATTAGAATAGACAAAAAAATAGGAATACACAGATAGACAGTTGACAGCACATTGCTGGTCAAGAAGTTGTAAACTTAGAGCAGCAACAGTGTATCATCGTAGGCAACGGCGCATAACTGCTTCTCAGTTTCTTCACTTTAATTGTTCAGATCTCATTGAAATAAGAGAGAGCCACTTTACAGCTCAGTCACTGCGTGTGTTATTTCAAGATATTTCACCTGAGAAGATTTTTAACTTTTTGAAAGAAATCAATATTTTTGGGGGAAAATTTAAATTTGAGGTAACTATTGGTTATGTTTATGTTTCACTCATCTTTTAAGTTCCGTTTTAAGATTGTACATATACTAGTTTTAGCGTGTTCACATTTTTAACAATTACTATATGAAAACAGAATATGTTTCGCCCTGATATAACTGCAATGGTTGAATGGGCGTAAAACACCAAGTTACTTGCTTATTTACTTCAAACACCTCCCTTCTCTCCCTGTTCCTTTTCTCTCCCTGCCAGATGCTGTTGTTGTTGTCGCTGTTGTTGATCGATTTTATATAGCGCTATTCTCCACTCTCGAGCAGATCGACTGCGCTCGTGTCCCATGCGACTCTAAAATGAGTAAGTATACCTTTTTTTATGGCGCGTTTTTGACTATCCACCGAAGTGGTGTGAGTACAGCGCTGTTTGATTGTTACTGTGGCTGGTTCCACGTGAACTGCTGCCGTCTCGGCTCGTTCTGTGTACACCATACAACCCGGAACCATGTCACGTCACTTCATGCAAAGCCACATACTTAAGATGCATGCGTGTTTAGCTGTAACCTGCCACTCGTACTTTTGGCAGACTGACCAGGATCTTTTACGTGATACTGCGGTAACACGGGCGTGTGGTGGAAGGTAGGCTACCGAAATAAGAGTCAGCACTGTTATTCCCATCCGGTAAGATCAGAAAGTCCCGAACATCATTTCAGTTTGAAAGTTTTTGGTCTGTTGGTCCAAACTACTGACAGAATCGCAGATTCAGCAGGTAATCACGGATGTAAGTTGTCCGAACTACTGACATAGTGGTGATCACGGGTGTAAGTTGTCCGAACTGCTGACAGAGGGTGATCACGGGTGTAAGTTGTCCGAACTACTGACATAGTGGTGATCACGGGTGTAAGTTGTCCGAACTACTGACAGAGGGTGATCACGGGTGTAAGTTGTCCGAACTACTGACAGAGGGTGATCACGGGTGTAAGTTGTCCGAACTGTTGACAGTTCACACAGACTCAGCAGGTAATCACGGGTTAAGTTACATACGAAGGTCCGCATGTTGAAAACGTCTGTGGAGAATAAACTTGTTTGTTCCTTTTGTTGTGTGGGTGTGGTTGTCTTTCTCTGTTGTGTGGATATGGTTGTCTTGCTCTGTTGTGTGGATATGGTTGTCTTTCTCTGCTGTGTGGACATGGTTGTCTTTCTCTGTTGTGTGGGTATGGTTGTCTTTGTTGTATGGATATGGTTGTCGTTCTCTGTTGTGTGGATATGGTTGTCTTTCTCTGTTGTGTGGGTAAGGTTGTCTTTGTCTGTTGTGTGGGTAGTGTTGCGTTTTTCTGTTGTGTGGATATGGTTGTGTTTCTCTGTTGTGTGGTATTGTTGTGTTTCTCTGTTGTGTGGGTATGGTTGTCTTTTTCTGTTGTGTGGATATGGTTGTCTTTCTCTACTATGTGGACATGGTTGTCTTTCTCTGTTGTGTGGACATGGTTGTCTTTCTCTGTTGTGTGGATTTGGTTGCATTTCTCTGTTGTGTGGATATAGTTGTCGTTCTCTGTTGTGTGGGTATGGTTGTGTTTCTCTGTTGTGTGGGTATGGTTGTGTTTCTATGTTGTGTTGGTATGGTTGTGTTTCTCTGTTGTGTGGGTATGGTTGTCTTTGTTGTGTGGATATGGTTGTCTTTCTCTGTTGTGTGGGTATGGTTGTCTTTGTTGTGTGGATATGGTTGTCTTTCTCGTTGTGTGGGTATGGTTGTCTTTCTCTGTTGTGTGGGTATGGTTGTCTTTTCTCTGTTGTGTGGGTATGGTTGTCTTTGTTGTGTGGATATGGTTGTCTTTGTTGTGTGGTTTTGCTCTGTTGTGTGGTTATGGTTGTCTTTCTCTGTTGTGTGGTATGGTTGTCTTTGTTGTGTGTATATGGTTGTGTTTGTTGTGTGGGTATGGTTGTCTTTCTCTGTTGTGTGGATATGGTTGTCTTACTCCGTTGTGTGGGTATGGTTGTCGTTGTTGTGTGGGTAGTGTTGCCTTTTTCTGTTGTGTGGATATGGTTGTCTTTCTCTGTTGTGTGGGTATGGTTGTCTTTCTCAGTTGTGTGGGTATTGTTGTGTTTCTCTGTTGTGTAGGTATGGTTGCCTTTTTCTGTTGTGTGGGTATGGTTGTCTTTGTTATGTGGATATGGTTGTGTTTCTCTGTTGTGTGGGTATGGTTGTGATTCTCTGTTGTGTGGATATGGTTGTCTTTCTCTGTTGTGTGGGTATGGTTGTGATTCTCTGTTGTGTGGATATGGTTGTCTTTCTCTGTTGTGTGGATATGGTTGTCTTTCTCTGTTGTGTGAGATATAGTTGTAGTCCTCTGTTGTGTGGATGTGGTTGTCTTTGTTGTGTGGATATGGTTGTCTTTCTCTGTTGTGTGGATATAGTTGTAGTCCTCAGTTGTGTGGATATGGTTGTCTCTGTTGCTGTGGATATGGTTGTCTTTCTCTGTTGTGTGGATATAGTTGTAGTCCTCTGTTGTGTGTATATGGTTGTCTTTCTCCTGTTGTGTAGATATGGTTCAGAAGCAAGTTGGTAAAGTGGTATTTATTGCTCCTGGGGTGTGGGAATAGTGACAGTTGATAAACTCTGCCCCTCCCCCCATCGTGAGTGTGGACAACCACCCGGTTGAGACAGCCATTCTGTTTTTTCTTTTCTTTCTGCTGTATGAAGAGGGGGCCAAACAGATTCATAAAAGTCGTTATTTGAGAGAGAGAGAGAGAGAGAGAGAGAGAGAGAGAGAGAGAGAGAGAGAGAGAGAGAGAGAGAGACTCGAACTCGAAAACTTAATTTTTACAAGGATTGGAGAGAGAGGGAGAGGGTGGGGGTGGGGGTGGGGGAGGTCTCTGTGTGTGTGTGTGTGTGTGTGTGTGTGTGTGTGTGTGTGTGTGTGTGTGTGTGTGTGCTTGCGTGCGTGCGTGTGTGTGTGGGAGGGTGTACAAGTAGTTCTAACAGCATAAATCAGTATGTATATATAAAGCCGTGTTTTTTGGTTGTTGCTTTTTTCTTCAGCCGCCTGTGAATAAGGCTGACAACCAGGTTAGAGTCACCAGCGTGTACTCAAGAAGTCGCCTCCCTTGCATTGTCCGCCAGGTTGAAACAATGGCTGTCTATGAAGCAATGGCCGCTGTTGGCTTTTTGCCGGATCGATTGCTGACACGGTCTCATCTTGTTCTCGTTTGCAATTTTTGAAGCCCACATCGAAACCCCTCTGATTAGAAATGCGAACCCAGAATGTGATGCATTTGCATGTGGGATCTGTCTCTGCCTCTGTCTCTCCCCCTCTCTCTCTCTCACTGTCTCTGTCTCTCTCTGTCTCTGTCTCGGTTTCTCGGTCTCTTTCTCTCTGTCTCTCGGTCTCTGTCTCTGTCTGTCTGTCTGTCTCTCTGTCCCTGTCTGCCTGCCTGCCTGCCTGTCTGTCTCTGTCTCTGTGTCTCTCTCTCTGTGTCTCTGTCTCTGTCTGTGTGTGTGTGTGTGTGTGTGTGTGTGTCTCTCTCTCTCTCTCTCTCTCTCTCTCTCTCTCTCTCTCTCTCTCTCTCTCCTTCTCTCTCTCTCTCCTCTCTCTCTCTCTCAAACTTGTTTGAATTATGCATTCGGCAACTCGATGCACCTTACAACTTAATTACTCCGCAGATACATACTATAGACATGAATTGGTGTCTCACGCCAAGAGACTTGTATCACAGTAATATGCAATGCAACTTGCGCGTGAACAGTGCTGGTTAGCATGTGGCTGAGAAGACTTGGTTTCCACTCTTCAGCCACAGCATTGCTTCCTTTGCTTAATGTAGACATCCACTACATGTCAGTGTTCTGACGACAATTCGCAACGTCCAAACACATTCTGAGTTTTAATGTAGACATCCACTACATGTCAGTGTTCTGACGACAATTCCAACGTCCAAACACATTTGAGTTAAGTAGACATCCACTACATGTCAGTGTTCTGACGACAATTCGCAACGTCCAAACACATTCTGAGTTAATGTAGACATCCACTACATGTCAGTGTTCTGACGCAATTCGCAACGTCCAACACATTTGAGTTTAATGTAATCCACTACAGTCAATGTTCTGACGCAATTCCAACGTCCTATCACATTTTGAGTTTAATGTAACATCCACTACATATCAGTGTTCTGACGACAATTCACAACGTCCAAACACATTTTGAGTTTAAGTATGACAATCCACTCACTAAATGAGTGTTCTGACGACAATTCGCAACGTCCAACACATTTTGAGTTTCAATGTAGACATCCACTACATGTCAGTGTTCTGACGACAATTCGCAACGTCCAAACACATTCTGAGTTTTAATGTAGACATCCACTACATGTCAGTGTTCTGACGACAATTCGCAACGTCCAAACACATTCTGAGTTTTAATGTAGACATCCACTACATGTCAGTGTTCTGACGACAATTCACAACGTCCAAACACATTTTGAGTTTTAATGTACACATCCACTACATATCAGTGTTCTGACGACAATTCACAACGTCCAATCACATTTTGAGTTTAACGTAGACATCCACTACAAATGAGTGTTCTGACGGCAATTCGCAACGTCCAATCACATTTTGAGTTTCAATGTTCAATCCACTACAAATCAATGTTCTGACGACAATTCACAACGTCCATCATATTTTGAGTTTAATGTAGACATCCACTACAAATGAGTGTTCTGACGACACTTCACAACGTCCAAACACATTCTGAGTTTTAATGTATGCCTACACATCCACTACATGTCAGTGTTCTGACGACAATTCACAACGTCCAAACACATTTTGAGTTTAACGTAGACATCCACTACATGTCAATGTTCTGACGACAATTCGCAACGTCCAAACACATTCTGAGTTTTAATGTAGACATCCACTACATGTCAATGTTCTGACGACAATTCGCAACGTCCAAACACATTCTGAGTTTAATGTAGACATCCACTACATGTCATGTTCTGACGACAATTCGCAACGTCCAAACACATTTTGAGTTTAACGTAGACATCCACTACATGTCAATGTTCTGACGACAGTTCGCAACGTCCAAACACATTTTGAGTTTAACGTAGACATCCACTACATGTCAATGTTCTGACGACAGTTCGCAACGTCCAAACACATTCTGAGTTTTAATGTAGACATCCACTACATGTCAATGTTCTGACGACAGTTCGCAACGTCCAAACACATTCTGAGTTTTAATGTAGACATCCACTACATGTCAATGTTCTGACGACAATTCGCAACGTCCAAACACATTCTGAGTTTTAATGTAGACATCCACTACATGTCACTGTTCTGACGACAATTCGCAACGTCCAAACTCATTCTGAGTTTAATGTAGACATCCACTACAAATGAGTGTTCTGACGGCAATTCGCAACGTCCAAACACATTTTGAGTTTCAATGTTCAATCCACTACAAATCAATGTTCTGACGACAATTCCCAACGTCCAGTCATATTTTGAGTTTAATGTAGACATCCACTACAAATGAATGTTCTGACGACACTTCACAACGTCCAAACACATTCTGAGTTTAATGTAGACATCCACTACATGTCAATGTTCTGACGACAATTCGCAACGTCCAAACACATTCTGAGTTTTAATCTGAAGTAGAGGATAACACTTTATTACGGTGAAAAATAAACAGAGAAAAACAATGATTTGAAACGAATGCTGTTCCCGTCGTGAACAGCTTACCTTTGAAGTCAGTATTGTCATGTCAGTTCAGTTCAAGATGGTACCTGTGCGCTAGGAAACGGCCATATGCGTTCGACCCCGTCTCTCAGGCGGTTCCCGTCTTGACCAACTTACCTTTGAAGTCAGTAATAATAATAATAATAATAGTAAAGAGGATTTCTGTAGCGCCCATCTACCACACTAGGTGGCAGCACAGGGCGCTTTAAGATAACACTAACCACACAACACACACACACACACACACAGTGTCGGACGAGGGGATGGGCAGGGCTGTGAACAACAGTTTAGACGTAATTTTAAACAGGTGCGTCTTGAGGGCGGCTTTGAAAGAGGAGGTAGAATCAGAGTGGCGGAGTGTTTGAGGCAAATTGTTCCAGACAGATGGGCCAGCATAAGAAAAAGATCTTTCACCAACTGTTTTTGTGTTTACACGGGGGGTGACAAAGGTTCGTGTGTCAGATGCAGATCGTAATTGTCTTGCTGGAGTATAAGGTTGAAGGAGATCGGACAGATACTGAGGGGCTGTTCCAGAGATGGACTTGAAGCAGATAGTTGAAAATTTGTATTGAATGCGATGCGTTACTGGTAGCCAATGCAGAGTTTCAAGAATAGGATGGATGTGGTCAGACTTCTTAGCTTTACACACAAGCCTTGCTGCTGCATTCTGAACTTTTTGAAGTTTGTCTAGTAAGTACTGAAGGCAACCTGAAAGTAAAGAGTTACAGGAGTCTAAGCGAGAGACTACTGTCATGTCAGTTCAGTTCAAGATGGTATCTGTGCGCTCGGAAACGCCCAAATGCGCTCGACCCCGTCTCTCTCTTTCTCTCTGTCTCTCTGTCTCTGTCTCTGTCGTCTGTCTGTCTGTCTGTCTGTCTGTCTGTCTCTCTCTCTCTCTCTCTCTCTCTCTCTCTCTCTCTCTCGCTCTCTCTCAGAAGTTTCCCCAACGTGTCCTTTGAAACGGTTCCAACGTTCGTGTGGTTGACGTTGGCCACCTCTCGTCCTTTCTCAAGGAAGATCGTTATCTCCTCCAGGCGACTGATGGCGCGATGGCCTTGGCTTTGGGCCCGCAGGGTCTCACGTCATCTTTTGAGACGCTGTCAGGGGGTGCCACCCTCTTGTCCATACCCCGTTGACGTGGGGCAGCTGGTCCTCGGTGTTCCCCAGGTACCCGGGGTGCCCAGGCAGACAGAATGCTCAAGCGGACACATCGTAGCTGTGGCAGTAATAATAATAATAATACTAACGGTCATTTCTATAGCGCCGTATCTCACACACAAAGGGTGAGCACTCCGCGCTGTACAGGATTAACCCTTTCACTGCCAAGCTTGCCGCGTCGTCACTCGGAAAACTACCAGTTAAAATGGCCAAACTTTTAATCATTTAAGGCTTCACCCCCCCCCCCCCCCCCCCCCCCCCCCCCCCCCCCGCACCTTTTGCATGTGCACGTG
>JABMCL010001223.1:845000-852500 GCA_018857735.1 Alviniconcha marisindica | reverse complement strand
ATATAGAAACCTGAGACATAACAAAAGCAATGTATTAAGAAAAAGTGAACTGGGGGGGGGGGGTCAAACGCTAATTTAAATATGACAATACTAAACTTGCATATTTTCGGGGTAACACAAAAACGGCTAAGCAGAACGCTAATTTAAATATAAAAATACAAAACGTGTGCAAATTGTCGGGGTAAGCACCTTTTT
Source organism: Alviniconcha marisindica (assembly GCA_018857735.1). Lineage (NCBI taxonomy): Eukaryota > Metazoa > Mollusca > Gastropoda > Provannidae > Alviniconcha > Alviniconcha marisindica. The sequence goes on along the minus strand of JABMCL010001223.1, from coordinate 852,305 downwards.
GAAACAACAACAGAAACAAACTAAAAACAAAACAAAACAAACAAAAAACAAAACACCAAAAACAACAACAATAAAAACCAAACAAAAAACAAAACAAAAACCCAGAAACAACAAAACAAACAAACAACAACAACACTCCAAACAAACAAGCAACAACAAAAACAAAAAACAACCCCCACAAAAACAAACAACGACCCAACAACAACAAAAAACAAACAAGAGAGAGAGAGAGAGAGAGACAACCCCCACAAACAACGACCAAACAACAACAAACAAGAGAGAGAGAGAGAGGGGGAGGGGGGGGGGGGGGGAGGGAGAGAGAGAGAGAGAGAGAGAGAGAGAGAGAGAGAGGAGGAGAGAGAGAGAGAGAGAGAGAGACAGCCCCCACAAACAACGACCAAACAACAACAAAACAAGGAGAGAGAGAGAGGGGGGGAGGGGGGGGGGGGGGGGAGGGGGGGGAGAGAGAGAGAGAGAGAGAGAGAGAGGAGAGAGAGAGAGAGAGAGAGAGAGAGAGACAGCCCCACAAACAACGACCAAACAACAACAAACAAGAGAGAGAGAGAGAGGGGAGAGGAGAGGAGAGGGGAGAGAGAGAGGGGAAGAGAGAGAGAGAGAGAGAGAGAGAGAGAGAGAGAGAGAGAGAGAGAGAGAGAGAGCTAGCTGGCCATGACAGCGAACTACTGAGATAAAACCCTTTGTCTCCCTGTTCGGGATGGTCGCTGATGGGGACGCGGCTTAAGTGAAGTGGACATCAAACACGTACACACATCATACACGTACACACATCATACACGTACACACATCAAACACGTACACACATCATACACGTACACACATCATACACACATGCGCACGCACGCACGCACGCATACATACAAACACACACACGCGCGCACTCACTCAATCACACACACACACACACACACACACACACACACACACACACACACACACACACACACACACACACACACACACACACACACACACACATACACACACACACACACTACACACCCACACACCCACAGGCACGCACGCACGCATGAACATGCATGCATAAAGAAAAAGTAAATTTGTCTTGCGGAAATCTGAAACAAGAATGACTGCTGGCGTTCTAAACCGTCTTTAATATTGATTACATCACGTCTGTTTCACTACATTGGACACCAAAACGTCATACAATATTGATTACATCACGTCTATTCCACTACACTGGACACCAAAACGTCATACAATATTGATTACATCACGTCTATTTCACTACATTGGACACGAAAACGTCATACAATATTGATTACATCACGTCTATTCCACTACACTGGACACCAAAACGTCATACAATATTGATTACATCACGTCTATTTCACTACATTGGACACGAAAACGTCATACAATATTGATTACATCACGTCTATTCCACTACACTGGACACCAAAACGTCATACAATATTGATTACATCACGTCTATTTCACTACATTGGACACGAAAACGTCATACAATATTGATTACATCACGTCTATTCCACTACACTGGACACCAAAACGTCATACAATATTGATTACATCACGTCTATTTCACTACATTGGACACGAAAACGTCATACATTATTGATTACATCACGTCTGTTTCACTACACTGGACACCAAAACGTCATACAATATTGATTACATCACGTCTATTTCACTACACTGGACACCAAAACGTCATACAATATTGATTACATCACGTCTATTTCACTACACTGGACACCAAAACGTCATAAAATCTTGATTACATCGCGTTTATTTCACTACATTGGACACGAAAACGTCACAAAATAATTATTGATTACATCACGTCTATAATCACTACACTGGAAACCAAAACGTACAATATCGATTACATCGCGTTTATTTCACTACACTGGACACCAAAACGTCATACAGTATTGATTACATCGCAACCACAACCAAAAACAGACAGGTAGCCTACATTTAATTTTTACAACGTTTAACTGTTGATTAAGTGTTGTCTTGTCACTTGGAAAGGGGGCTTACCCCGAAAATTCGCACCTTGTGTTCCGTCATATCAAATATGTGCTCTTTTTAACCTTTTATGTGTTGGGATCTTGATTCGTCTTGGCTTTGCTTCTTCTTCCCCATGTCGTTAGTTAAGCATACAAATAATTATGTCTTTTGTAACTTACGACGTACCGCACCATACACACATATACACGCACACGCCCGCACGCACACACATACACACACGCACAACCATATGTACACACACACACACACACACACACACACAACACACACACACACACACACACACACACACACACACACACACACACTCGATCACTCAGTCACTCACTCTGTCTGTCTCTGTCTGTCTGTCTGTCCTCAGGCTTAGAAACAGTTGCAGAATCCCCCCCCCCCCCCCCCCCGGCCCCCCCCCCCCCCCCCCATCCCCATCCACCCTGCCCTCCATACTGCCCCACGTACTACTGGTTTCTCGGTCGCCTGTTGTGTTGGGTTGCCTGTGTCAAAGTAGCCTACTGGTGTGTGCGTACTGGTGTCTTACTACTGGTGTGTGCGTACTGGTGTCTTACTACTGGTGTGTGTGTGTGTGAGTGTGTGTGTGTGTGTGTGTGTGTGGTGTGTGTGTGTGTGTGTGTGTGTGTGTGTGTGTGTCTGTATACTGGTGTCTTACTACTGGTGTGTGCGTACTGGTGTCTTACTACTGGTGTGTGCGTACTGGTGTCTTACTACTGGGTTGTGTGTACTGGTGTCTTACTACTCGTGTGTGAGTACCGTGATTAAACGCCTGTGTCACTGTACTGGATTGTTAACACTGGTGTCTGAACGCTGTGTTGGATTGCTTGTGTCAAAATACTGGTGTGTGAGAACTGGTGTCTTAGTATTGTGTTGGAGTACTGGTGTCTGAACGCTGTACTGGATTGCCTGTGTTAAAGTACTGGTGTGTGAGTACTGGTGTCTGAGTATTGTGTTGGAGTACTGGTGTCTGAGTATTGTGTTGGAGTACTGGTGTCTGAGTATTGTGTTGGAGTACTGGTGTCTGAGTACTGTGTTGGAGTACTGGTATCTGAACGTTGTGTTGGATTGCCTGTGTCAAAGTGCTGGTGTCTGAGTATGGTGTCTTAGTATTGTGTTGGAGTACTGGTGTCTGAACGCTGTGTTGCATTGCCTGTGACAGAGTACTGGTGTGTGGGTACTGGTGTCTGAGTACTAGCGGCATTTGCAAGTAATGAATAACGCGGAATTGTTGTGGCATTTTTAATAGTTAATAATAATAATAATGAAAGTATTTATCAGTCGTAAAGTCTTGTCCGTGGAGATTATTCTAAGTACATACACAGGCAGATGGACGCACGCACGACGCACGCAGCGCGCGCGCGCGCACACACACACACACACACACACACACACACCACACACACACACACACACGCACGCACGCACGCACGCACGCACGCACGCACACGCACGCACGCACGCACGCACGCACGCACGCACGCACGCACGCACGCACAGCACACAGGATATATATATATATATATATATATATATATATATATATCTATATATATATATATATATATATATATATATGCTGACTATACAAAGCATAATTTACACACAGCTTAAACAGACAAGAAGCAGAGAGACCGGAGGCGGAGTAAGACACCTGCGCGGAACAGAAAACACGACAGCTAGGTCTGTTGTTTTTAGGGGGGGGGGGGGCGGAAAGAAATGTCCTGAGGCTTGGTTCGATTTTTACAACTACGAGTCCAGGAGAAAGGTTCGAAGACTGTACGTGTACCTACGTTCTGCGGGTCAGCATGACCTGACCTGTCAGGTCAATCAGGGTGTTTCCGGGTTTGAACTTCCTTTATTAGCTGTCGGCTGTCTGTAGGGGAGGGTGGGAAAGGGGGGTTAGGGCGGGGGGGGGGGGGGGGGAGGAGCCGGTGGGGAGGTGGGGGTTGGGGGGGAAGGGGTGGGGGAAGGGGTGGGGGGGGGGGGGGAGTTGGAGGATAGACGAATTTGAGGACTGATCCGGATCGAAGCCGGCCGTGTTCCGTGCTGCTCGCTTGGTGGCTTGGCTGTGACCCTACCTAGCTGTGGGTTGTGTGTAGGGAGGGGGTTGGGGTGGGGAGCCGGTCTGGAGGTGGGGTTGAGAGGGCGGGGGGAGGGGGTGGGTCGGCGGATAGACGATTTTGAGGACTGATCCGGATCGAAGCCGGCCGTGTTCCGTGCTGCTCGCTTGGCTGGGTGGCTGGGCTGTGACCCTACCTTGGCAGGCCAACGTAAATCTGATAAACCCGGCATCAAAAGTGACAAGCCCGATTTTTCAATTTGTCTCCCCGGCCTCGGCCCCCCAGACCCGGGCAATATGCTCCCGTTAAAAGTTAATGGGCAAATTATGGCTACTGGGCACGATACAGTGACAGGTCGTAATTCTCCACCGCCTAAAAAAGCCCACACGCTTGTCCACCTTTTCTTTTCAATGAAGACTTTCCAACGTCATCTTCTCACGCGGAGGCTCGCGTGCAGGGCGCGTGCATCCATCATGTGTGTGTGTGTGTGTGTGTGTGTGTGTGTGTGTGTGTGTGTGTGTGTGTGTGTGTGTGTGAGTGTGTGTGTGTGGTGTGTGTGTGTGTGTGGTGGTGAGAGAGAGAGAGAGGAGAGAGAGAGAGAGAGAGAGAGAGAGAGAGAGAGAGTGTGTGTGTGTGTGTATGGCGGGGCAAAAAAAGGCCAGAAAACTTCGTCTCTTGATGTGAGAGCTCTGTCGCTGGCTGGCAACCCTTTGTAATCTGGTCGGCAGCGGGTCCTGCAGAGCAGGTCTGATAGAGGCAGAGGGAAAAGAAGGTAATTATTCCAAAGACTTGCATTAGAGAGCACTGGCAAAACTCATCTAATCCCAAAATTTATTTCACATGATCCAAAGCAAGTTTTTGTTTTTGTGCTGTGTTTGTTTTTTAGCCCTACCTCCGACACACTCACAAGCGTGTCTTCTGGGACAGTTGTGGAGGAGAAAGGATAGGGGTAGGGTGGGTGGAGTTTTATTGGGGGAGGGTGGTGGTGATGAGGAGGCGCGGGTGGAGGGGGTGGGTGGTGAGGAGATAAGGGTGGGGCTTCCACATCGTGACGCTTCAGTTTTAAAATATTAAGATTTTTTTGGTTAATTCCCCTTCCCTGCCCTCCCCCCCCCCCCCCCCCCCCCTCGCCCCATCCACGTTCTTCTGTTGTTTTTTCAAGGTTTCTTTTTTCTTTCGGATTTCTTCGGTATTAGGAGGGTTTTTGTTTCCTTCAAAATTTGTAAAATCTGGCTTCCATCTTTAGCCAGTCAGTGTTTGACAGGTCACTGCGTCCGTTTGGTCATGCAGGCCTTTCGCTGGTGAAAGAACTTGACGATTTTCAACTCATTCCTTTTATAATACAGGGGATTTTATTTTTCAGAAGGGACCAGTGGATTAGTAATGCGGTTTATATGTTTGAAGTTGTACGCCGGCCAGTTTTTTTGCCGGTTAATGTGCTGTTTGTTTCATCCTTTGTTGCCGTTTGATGTGTTGTTTGTTTCACCCTTTTTGCCGTTTGATGTGTTGTTTGTTTCATCCTTTGTTGCCGTTTGATGTGTTGTTTGTTTCACCCTTGGTTTCCACTTGATGTGCTGTTTGTTTCGTCCTTTGTTTGTTGCCGCCTGATGTGTTGTTTGTTTCGTCCTTTGTTTGTTGCCGCTTGATGTGTTGTTTGTTTCGTCCTTTGTTTGTTGCCGCTTGATGTGTTGTTTGTTTCGTCCTTTGTTTGTTGCCGCTTGATGTGTTGTTTGTTTCGTCCTTTGGTTCCCTTGATGTGTTGTTGTTTCGTCGTTTGTTGCCGCTTGATGTGTTGTTTGTTTCGTCCTTTGTTTGTTGCCGCTTGATGTGTTGTTTGTTTCGTCTTTGTTTGTTGCCGCTTGATGTGTTGTTTGTTTCGTCCTTTGTTTGTTGCCGCTTGATGTGTTGTTTGTTTCGTCCTTTGTTTGTTGCCGCTTGATGTGTTGTTTGTTTCGTCCTTTGTTGCCGCTTGATGTGTTGTTTGTTTCGTCCTTTGTTGCCGCCTGTCGCCATGATATAATCGTACTGGTTGACTGGGCGTAAAACACCAAGTTAGCTACTTACTTGTCGCTTGAGTCCAGCAGAAACAACAACCACAATAATAAAGCAGTATAGTGTCCCATCTTCCACATAAACTGGGAGCGCGGAGCGATCTATATTATCACTAATAATAACAACAACAACAACAACAGTACACACACACACACGCACACACACACACACACACACACACACACACACACACACACACACACACACACACACACACACACACACACACTGACACACACACGCACGCACGCACGCACGTATAATACACACACATCTCCCCTCTCTCTCTCTCTCACACACACACAAGCTGCACGCACGCACACACACACACACGCACGCACGCACACACGCACGCACGCACACGCACACACACACACACACACACACACACACACACACACACATATCGTGTATTACGGACGTCGGGCATAGAGACAGCCGTGCGAAAATACTGTTGGAAAGTGTGGACATAGTTTTGAAGAGAGGAGTTTTGGGCGCAATGTTGACGGCAGAAACAAATTTAAAAAACGTCCGTGTTTACCATGGAGAGATACCCCCTCCCCACCCCCCACCCCCCTTCTCCGTGTCCCTATAAGCCTTATGGTTTCTGTGGACGTTAAGCACCATGCTTACTTACTTATACGGAGAGATACGTGTCTTATAAAGGTGATGGCAGAACCAGGACACTGATGATGATGATGATGATGATGATGATGATGATGATGTTGATGAAAAAGTCTTATATATCTTATTACACTGACCGACATCAGAAACAATATAATAATAATAATAATAACAATGGAAATTTGTAAAGCGCCTACCCTGCGGCTCAAAGCGCTGAACAAGCGTAGTATAACGCACATAATGTACATCGAGATGGAAATGTCAATTCTTTGACTCATCAGACACCACAAAAGGAGCCGCACGTTAAGTAGAAAAACGCATAAAATGATCTCCGCCTCCTCCTCTGTCTCACTCCCAAATTTACATTTCCGAATACACGGAAATAAATACCACCAACAATGAAGAGAAATAAATGTCGCTAAACAGTGAAGAGAAATAAATATCGCTAAACGATTGAGACAAATAAATAACACCAAGCAAAGAGAAATAAATGTCGCTAAACAATTAACAGATATAAATATCA
>JABMCL010001223.1:820000-832500 GCA_018857735.1 Alviniconcha marisindica | reverse complement strand
CCCACACCTGTGCAGGTAAGACCGCTGGCTTCTCTCACCTGTCTGCTTGCTCCTGTGCGTTTGGTGGAAATGAAGTCGTTGCGCCCCTGTGGTGGAGTTTCGCCTCGACGTAGACAGTAGTCTTTCCGTTGTTTGATTTCTCTTTTTGTGTTGTGTGTGTTTGTGTTTGTGTGTGTGTGTGTGTGTGTGTGTGTGTGTGTGTGTGTGTGTGTGTGTGTGTGTGTGTGTGTGTGTGTGTGTTTGTTTGTTTGTTTTTGTGTGTGTACGTGTGTGTTTGTTTGTTTGTTTGTGTGTGTGTGTGTGTGTGTGTGTGTGTGTGTGTGTGTGTGTGTGTGTGTGTGGTGTGTGTGTGCAGCGCGTGTGTGTGTGTGTGTTGTGTGTGTGTGTGTGTGTGTGTGTTTGTGTGTGTTGTGTGTGTGTGTGTGTGTGTGTGTGTGTGTGTGTGTGTGTGTGTGTGTGTGTAAAACGGTGGTAGACTGGTATAAGAGTTGATGTTGCATTCATGCCGTAGCCGTCTGGACCCCCCCCCCCCTTCCCCGTCCCCCTCCCCCTCCTCCTCCGCCCCCTCCCCCGTGCGCTAACTGCGTGCCCTGTTGTGAGGCATCAGATTGTCGCCTTGGGCACCGCAACTGCTCCTCTGCCTTGGATGTTGCTGTGTGCCTCTCATAGAGCTGGGATCAAAGTGACCTCGGCATCCGTTTTATCGGCGATGTCTTCTCTTTAAGGAGTGTGATGTCTTCTCTTTAGGAGTGTGATGTCTCCTCTTTAGGAGTGTGATGTCTCCTCTTTAGGAGTGTGATGTCTCCTCTTTAGGAATGTGATGTCTCCTCTTTAGGAGTGTGATGTCTCCTCTTCAGGAATGTGATGTCTTCTGTTTAGGAGCGTTATGTCTCCTCTTTAGGAGTGTGATGTCTTCTCCTTAGGGGTGTGATGTCTCCTCTTTAGGAGTGTGATGTCTTCTCTCTAGGAAGCGTGATTTCTCCTTTCTCGGTGTTATGTCTCCTCTCTCGATGTGTGATGTCTCTTCTCTGTGTCTGTGATGTCTTCTCTCTCGGTGTGTGATGTCTGTTCTCTGTGTGTGATGTCTCTTCACACACTGTGTGATGTCTGTTGTCTCGCTGTGTGATGTCTTCTCTCTCGCTGTGTGAGATGTCTCCTCTCTCGGAGTGTGATGCCTCCTTCTCTCTGTTCTCTCGCTGTGTGATGTCTGTTGTTTCGCTGCGTGATTTCTTCTCTTTCGCTGTGTGATGTCTTCTCTCTCGGAGTGTGATGTCTTCTCTCTCGGTGTGTAATGTCTTTTCTCTCGGTGTGTAATGTCTTTTCTCTCGCCGTGTGATGTCTGTTTTCTCGCTGTGTGATGTCTTCTCTCTCGGAGTGTGATGTCACTCTACAGCAGCATTACACACGGCTGTACACGACTTGTGTTTGGCCGAACCTCAGCCTCACTTATCGTATCCTGTTTCAGATCAGAAGACACAAACAGTTTACAATGAACAAAGCAAAAAAACATGTCGCTATTCTCCGGGTTTATATTCGTATGTCTGACTGTCCTCTTTCGGATCAGAAGACACAAATAATTTAGAATGAACAAAGCAAAAAAAAAACATGTCGCTATTCTCCGGATTTATATTCGTATGTCTGACTGTCCTCTTTCAGATCAGAAGACATAAATAATTTAGAATGAACAAAGCAAAACAACATGTCGCCTTTCTCCGGGGTTTATATTCGTCTGTCTGACTGGAATGCCGTGATACAGTCACGATTATTGGTTTGGCATTGTTCTTGTTGCATATCGACATTTTGGGTGAACAGATGCGATGCAGATGACACGCCTTCTTTTCTTTAATGTCTGCTGATCACCAGACAGTAATGGTGTATTGTAGTTGTAATGTATTACATTGTCAGAGACAGGAAAAGAGGTCTGCCTACTGTCAGATTTTCTGCACGCTTGTGCAGGCGTTCCCTTTTCAGCCCAATAATAATAATGATAATAATAATAATAATGATGATGATGGAGGAGATTTGTATACGCATCAACTACAATGAGCATAATGCGCATCACAAACTACTCGTATATACAACAGTAAATGATGAAACAAAAACAATAGAACAGGAAAAAAAGAAAAAAAGATAGAAAACAAAAATCGATACTAACTGCTAATAAATCAGTCAATATTCTTCCAAACACTGGACACCGAAACAATTAATAAATCAACAATAGATAACAACTAACTGAAAATAAATCGATCAATACTCTTCGAAACATTCCACGCTAAAATAACGCCACGAAAAAGCTCGTCCAAAAGCAGATAAGTATCCTAGTGTTACTTAAACGATGAAAAATGAGATGTAGGATACTTATCTGCTTTTGGTCGAGCTGGTTTGTGGCGTTATTTTCGCGTGGAATGTTTGGAAGAATATTTATTTATTGGCAGTTAGTTGTTATCTATTGCTGATTTATTAATTGTTTCGGTAGTGTAGTGTGTAGCTTGAGAAAAGGGCTTTCCCCGAAAATTCGCATGTTGCGTTTTGTCGTAACAAATAACCTTCATTTTAACCTTTTATGTGTTTAGATCAATATACATTCTAACAATACATAGCTTGTGGGTCATCCATACACTCAAATTTGGATGGCATCACATAGATGCATGTATTCAGGACAGATCTATATCGCCGTGCACGCACACGCACAGTTATCGTAATTTTGGGTGTCTTGGAAATGTGAGGCTAACTATATGCATTTAATAGTTCCTTCAAGTTGCCTTTATCTAAGAGTAATTGTATGCCTGTTCCCTGATGTGATTGCTGCTTGTCCGTAAATTACGTAGGTGTGTGTGTGTGTGTGTGTGTGTGTGTGTGTGTGTGTGTGTGTGTGTGTGTGTGTGTGTGTGTTCAAAAAGAAAACCCCAAATAATATATAATATATATATATATATATATATATATATATATATATATATATATATATATATATATATATATATATTATATATATATATATATGTGTGTGTGTGTGTGTGTGTATGTATGTGTGCGTGCGTGCATGTGTGTGCGTGCATGTGTGTGCGTGTGCGTGCGTGCGTGTGTGTGTGTGTGTGTGTGTGTGTGTGTGTGTGTGTGTGTGTGTGTGTGTGTGTGTGTGTGTGTGTGTGTGTGTTTTAATTAGACTTAAAAGTTTACACGGTGTGCAGACAAGAGGCTTTATTTCCGTGTGTGATTTTAGCATGGACAATAAACAACCTTGTCCTATCTTGTCTCACAGTGATAGTTTTTGATTCCCTTTAGGCTGCGTCGGTTTATTTCATTGGCTAGATTTTGATTCCATTTAGGCTGCGTCAGTTTATTTCATTGGCTAGATTTTGATTCCATTTAGGCTGCGTCGGTTTATTTCATTGGCTAGATTTTGATTCCATTTAGGCTGCTTCAGTTTATTTCATTGGCTAGATTTTGATTCCATTTAGTCTGCGTCGGTTTATTTCATTGGCTAGATTTTGGTTCCATTTAGGCTGTTTCGGTTTATTTCATTGGCTAGATTTTGATTCCATTTAGGCTGCTTCGGTTTATTTCATTGGCTAGATTTTGATTCCATTTAGGCTGCGTCGGTTTATTTCATTGGCTAGATTTTGATTCCATTTAGGCTGTTTCGGTTTATTTCATTGGCTAGATTTTGATTGCATTTAGGCTGCTTCGGTTTTACACACACTGTTTCTGTCTATCTGGTTGTCTGTCTCTGCCTCTTTCTGTCTGTCTCGTGTTCACAGTTCATGTACTCACCTCTCTCTCTGTTGGTTTGTTTTCCTTCTGGCAACAGAGGGTGTCAACATTGTTACACGTATCGTCACCTGTTTTCAATCGTTTTGTCAACATGTGCCTGCAGCGTTTGTCATTTCAGAGATACGCGGAAGAGCGGCCAGGAATACTTTTTTTCTGTTAGAAAACACAGAAAGAGATCTATCACTACTTCTTTTTGCCTGCATTTTTTGGAAACAGATGGCCAGAAAAACCGAAAGAAAAACAAAATAACAAAAACAAAACAAACAACAAAACAAAAACAAAAAATACAACAAAGACAACCAAGCAACAACAATAAAAAACACTACTAAAAGCAACAACAACAAAAGAAAAAAAGAAAGAAAAAACTAAAACACCACTGAATGACCTATGTACTGGCTCATTGTTGGCCAAATATAGCTAATAACAAAAGAACACACGCACGCACGCACACACGCACACACCACCACCAGCAACAAAAACAACACGCACACACACAGACGCACGCATGCATGCACACACAGGCACGCGCGCGCGCACGTACGCACGCACGCACGCACGCACGCACGCACACACACACACGCACACGCACACGCACTCACACTCACACACACTCACACAACAACAACAACAACAAGAAAATCACGACTGAATGACCTAAGTGCTGGCTGCATTTTTGGACACCGATGGCCAGAAAAAATCAAGCCTAGGAGGGGAAGGAGGGAGAAGAAGAAGAGGAACCCAAAACTACTAAGCTGCATGGGCTTTCTTTTCTAGGTGTTTTCATTCTGAAAACATTTGCGAATTAAGGAATGGTCCAATGACTGCAGTTTCCGTTTTTTAGTCAATTTTTACCTTGAAAAATAGCCCATGTATTACGTCACTGGAACACGTACTGTATAAAGTTGTGTTAAGTTTACGACTAACAGAAAATATTTTGGGCGAAGAGGTAGATTTGTTGAAAATAAATACAGAAAGTCGATTATCTATATTTTTGGGGAAGCATATTTTTGACTAAATCCTGGTTGCTTTCTCGTCATCCGCCAGACCTGTAGCTTCCAACCACTTCTCTTTGTTTCACATCGCAAAGTAATACAAGGGAAAAATGAATACAATAATTAATACGCTATGATGCAATGCGATACAGTAGAATGCAATGCAATAACAGATAGAATACAAGTTAAGGTTATTAGGTGACGAAAACATACCCCTATCTACAAGCATTTCGTGGAGTTGGACGTCTGAGTTTATTTTATTTTGTAACATGGTTATACAGGGTACCATTATTATAGTACACACGACTCACTAACAAACAAACAAACAAACAAACAAACAAACAACAACAACAACAACACAAAACACAAACCACAAAAGGTGGTGTAACATGGTTATACAGGGTACATTATTACAGTACATACGACTCACTAACAAACAAACAAACAAATAACAACAACAAAAAACACAAACCACAAAACGTTGTGTAACATGGTTATACAGGGTACATTATTACAGTACATACGACTCCCTAACAAACAACAACAACAACAAAAACAAAAACACACAAACAACAAAACGCTAACAATTAAACGACTACGGGAAACTGAACAGCATGAAAGAAAGAAAGAGAGAAGGAAGAAAGAAAACGGAAATACCTCCCCCCATGAAAAAGGAATAAAACCCAAAAAAGTACCTACAGCTTACTACTCGCTAATAAGCATTACGGTGTCTGTGGGCGTTAAGTACCATGTTTACCTGCTTTACCTACGGCCAACCAACGAACATACAAAAACCAGGAACGAGAGGTCTGATGTAAATTCAGGTTTCTGGGCCACCCGCACCCACTCTTTTTTCTTTTTCCGGCAAGTTTCTTTTTTCCCCATATTTTAAAACTGTTCCGTCTGTGTAACTGTTGCCCTCCTTGTCGTCTTCGCAATCCACGAAATAACGTAGCTGTGTGTGGCTTGGTGTTTAAAAACAGTGAACCTTACAGTTGTTTGTCATCATCCTGAGGAAAAACGTCCCTTGTACAAATCCTATAATCAGTGTGCGTGGTTCATACATCCGATGTGCAGGATGCTAGCACCCGACTGTGCGGAACTGCGAATATTTGTTTGTATTTCCGTGTGTGTGTATGCGCGTGCGGGTGTGCGTGCGTGCGTGCGTGCGTGCGTGCGTGCGTGCGTGTGCGTGTGTGTGTGTGTGTGTGTGTGTGTGTGTGTGTGTGTGGTGTGTGCGTGCGTGCGCGCGTGTGTGTGTGTGTGTGTGTGTGTGTGTGTGTGTGGTATGTGTCGTACGTGCGTGTGTGTGTGAGTGGGGGAGGGGGGGGGGAGTGACAGAGTGAGTGTGTGTGTGTGTGCGTGCGCGCGCGCGCGCCTGCGTGTGTGCATGTCGTATGTGCGTGCGTGCGTGCGTGTGTGAGTGGGGGGTGGGGCAGGGACCTATGTAGCTTACATTGCACGAATGAGATTGGTGCAGTATTAAATTTGTTGTGTAAAAAAGCATACATGCTTCGTATTGTCGCATACTGTTCGTTATCACTGTATGATGCAGGACGTCACCAAGACAAATTCGTGTGCACATTTTGATGTCACTGGCAAATAATTATTCTTGCATCTTTTGCATAATTAATTGCGAGAGAGCGTGCACGTTAACCACCAACCTGTGATCCTTTTCTGCTAGACGTCAACTCGAGCGAATATAACAGTGATGAACATGACATTCGTGGATTGAAAAAATTCGCCATTGTGCTTGAGGTGTGTTTTACATAATTCGGGGGTCTAATAATAGGCGACTTGGCGGTTAAGAAATATTCATGTTATTTGCTCAGAGAAAGAGAGATGAGTTCGACGGTTGGTGAGCGAGCTAAGAGCGAGAGAGCCGACCACGGATGTGTTTATCATCTTGTTCACGATTTGTGGCCACACAGCTTTTTTTTTCCTCCTCCTCACTCAGCCCAGATTCAACATTGCACCGTCTTAATTGAATTCATCCGAGAAATTAAATGCGGAAAAAGCATAATTTTAGTTATTACATATTAAAAATCAAAGGAAAAGTGTTGTGTATTGTATAGTCTAAATAATTATAGTGTAAAACTGTTCATGATTTGTGGTGACATAGCAGATTCCTTCCTTTTCACTCGGTCCAGGTTCAACGTTATACTGTCTTAATTGAATTCATGCGAGAAATTAAATGCGGAAAATGCATAATTCTAGTTATTACATATTAAAAAGCAAAGGAAAAGTGTTGTATATAGTATAGTCTAAATAATTATAGTGTAAAACTGTTCATGATTTGTGGTGACACAGCAGTTTCCTTCCTTTTCACTCGGCCCAGATTCAACGTTATACTGTCTTAATTGAATTCATGCGAGAAATTAAATGCGGAAAAAGCATAATTTTAGTTATTACATATTAAAAATCAAAGGAAAAGTGTTGTGTATTGTATAGTCTAAATAATTACAGTGTAAAACTGTTCATGATTTGTGGTGACACAGCAGATTCCTTCCTTTTCACTCGGTCCAGATTCAACGTTATACTGTCTTAATTGAATTCATGCGAGAAATTAAATGCGGAAAATGCATAATTTTAGTTATTACATATTAAAAATCAAAGGAAAAGTGTTGTGTATTGTATAGTCTAAATAATTATAGTGTAAAACTGTTCATGATTTGTGGTGACACAGCAGATTCCTTCCTTCTCACTCGGGCAGATTCAACATTATACTGTCTTAATTTAACTCATCTGAGAAATTAATCCGGCTTTCTTTTTTTAAATATCGCGTAATTCTAGTTATTACATATTAAAAATCAAAGGAAAAGTGTTGTGTATTGTATAGTCTAAATAATTATAGTATAAGACTGTTCACGATTTGTGGTGAAACAGAAGATTCCTTGCTCCACACTCAGCATAGATTCAACGTTTTACTGTCTTAATTTAACTCATCCGAGAAATTAAATCCGGAAAGAAATATTGCATAATTTTAGTTTTTACATATTAAAAGTAAAGGAAAATGGTTGTATATAGTATAGTCTAAGTAATTATAGTATGAAACTGTTCACGATTTAGTCTAAATAATGATAGTATAAGACTGTTCACGATTTGTGGCGACACAGCTTATTCATTGCTCCACACTGAGCCCAGATTCAACATTATACTGTCTTAATTTAACTTATCTGCGAAATTAAATGCGTAAACAAGTATCGCATAATTTTAGTATTTACATATTAAAAAGCAAAGGAAAAGTGTTGTACATAGTATAAATAATTATAGTATAAAACTGTTCAAGGTAAACTACCTTATAATTCAACAGTGCTGTCAAACACTGGCGTTTAAATACGCACGCAGCACGCACGCACGCACGCACGCACGCACGCGCGCGCGCACGCACGCACGCACGCACGCACGCACGCACGCACCACACACACCACACACACACACACACACACAGTATTTTCAACAGATGAGAGAAAGAAACCTAAAACAGGAATGACTGCTAGCGTTCTAAAACAAGATCCAAACACATAAACGGTTCAAAAGAACGCTATTTGCTATGACAAAACTCAATATGTCAACTTACTTCCAAGCACTGGACACTCAAAACAACACGACGAAACAGCTAAACCAAAAGCAGATAAGTATCCTGCGTTTAATTTTTCACCGTTTAACTTGTTTAAGTGTGTTTTTGTAGCTTGAAAATTCGCGTGTTGTGTTTTGTCAAGATATAAACAGCGTTCTTTTTAACCTTTTATATGTTTGGATTAAAAAGATCAGGATGTGCCTCTGTGTGCCTTTTTTTTTTTTTTTTTTTTTTACTCGCATGCCAGGTGAGAGTTACCGTAGGCGACTCAGGTCTTTGTTGTGTTTGCGTGACGTCTTTCGAGCGCTAATTACCTCCCTTGTTTGTTGATTCAATGGCTCCAAAACAACAACAAAAACAACAAACTCTCTGTTCTAAACATAGGCTATGCAACAAAATAAAATGAGGAAAAGGGTTTTTAGTAATAATAATAATAATAATAATAAAAGTAAATAGCGCCAAATCTTGTCCAGAGAAACCATTCTAGATGCAAACACGTGCACACGCACGTACACGAAGGCACACAGACACACGAGTATAATTTATTGACTATATACAACTTAGGAGAGAGTTTAAAGAGAAGAATGAAAAATAAACTAGGTGTTACCGAGGTAAGGAGGGGGCAAGACAGTGGATGAAGGTAAGGGGGGGGGGGAGCAGGAAGAACAGAATTATATTATAATCAAGTTGAGAGAGAGAGAGAGAGAGAGAGAGAGAGAGAGAGAGAGAGAGAGAGAGAGAGAGAGAGAGAGAGAGAGAGTGAGTTTGATTGATCGTTTAATGAATAAAGGCCATTCGTTTATTTAATGGGGCGAACAATCGAATCACATTCGGTAGTTGTATGGACATATTCAGATTTTAACTGCATCAATTCTTCATTCCATTCATTTTCCTTTCGCGCAAGATTCATCCCTCATTCATCCGCTACGAACCTTTCTTCCTGTGCAACATTTCAGATATTTATGAGCAACGTGCCATCTCTCTATCCATTCTTCATTTATTCACATGAGAGAGAGAGAGAGAGAGAGAGAGAGAGAGAGAGAGAGAGAGAGAGAGAGAGAGAGAGAGAGAGAGAGAGAACTCGAGCTTGAAAACTTTATTTTACAAGGATTGTAGTTTAGGTTCAGTCAAAAATCTAACAACTAGTCCTTGCTAAGCTACTGATGAGTCGAGAGAGAGAGAGAGAGAGAGAGAGAGAGAGAGAGAGAGAGAGAGAGAGAGAGAGAGAGAGAGAAGAGAGAGAGAGAGAGAGAGAGAGAGAGAGAGATGTTCTGTTTCATGACGCTTGCCTCAGACAGCGGGTGCATGTTTGGGAGGGACTGCGGGGTACGCACATCTTGCAGCACTAAACCCGTGGGGTGGGACAGAGACGAGGGGATTTGGCTTTTCCTGCAGTCGGGAGCTTCAGGAGAGTGAGCTGCACGTTTGACGTCGTCTTTTACCCAGCCCCGTCTGGCGGACACACCTAAAGAACTCGGGCCGGGAGAAGGAGGAGGAGAATGAAGAAACTACTCTCTCTCTCAAAGAAGAAGACGAAGCTACTCTCTCTCTCAAAGAAGACGAAACTACTCTCTCTCTCTCAAAGAAGAAGAAACTACTCTCTCTCTCTCTCTCAAAGAAGAAGAAACTACTCCCTCTCTCAAAGAAGAAGACGAAACTACTCTCTCTCTCAAAGAAGACGAAACTACTCTCTCTCTCTCAAAGAAGAAGAAACTACTCTCTCTCTCTCTCTCAAAGAAGAAGAAACTACTCTCTCTCTCTCTCTCTCTCAAAGAAGAAGAAACTACTCTCTCTCTCTCTCAAAGAAAGAAGAAACTACTCTCTCTCTCAAAGAAGAGGAAACTACTCTCTCTCTCTCAAAGAAGAAGACGAAGCTACTCAGTCTCTCAAAGAAGACGAAACTACTCTCTCTCAAAGAAGAAGAAACTACTCCCTCTCTCAAAGAAGAAGAAACTACTCTCTCTCTCTCAAAAAAGAAGAAACTATTCTCTCTCTCTCTCAAAGAAGAAGAAACTACTCTCTCTCTCTCTCTCAAAGAAGAAACTACTCTCTCTCTCTCTCTCAAAGAAGAAGAAACTACTCTCTCTCAAAGAAGAAGAAGAAGCTACTCTCTCTCTCTCTCTCAAAGAAGAAGAAGAGAAACTACTCTCTCTCTCAAAGAAGAAGAAACTACTCAGTCTCGCAAAGAAGAAGAAACTACTCTCTCTCAAAGGAGAAGAAGAAACTACTCTCTCTCAAAGAAGAAGAAACTACTCTCTCTCTAAAGAAGAACCCCCCCTCCCCCAACCCTCCACCCCCCCCCCCATCCCCTTTTCGTGCGCCGTACATCACTGACTGAACAGCCTCACGGCAGTTTTACAGGCAATAACATGACAAAATGACGGAAGTTTTGTTATAACCGTAAGACTGGTATGTTAAGATTGAAAAGGATTCGCCACAGACAAAATTCAGGCCGGGAAGAAGAAAAAGAAAGAAAGAGGAAGAAGAAGGTTGGTTACGAATAAATTTTAAAAAGAGGAAAGAAGGGGCCTTTTTTTCTTTCTTTTTTTCTTTTTATCACTACGGCATATAAACTTGCTAACATCCGTGGATGGTGGGTTTTGCTTGGCTCTTCTCGGTTTACTACCTGTCTTGAATTGATATTGTAATCTGCCATTGCATTGCGCCGTACTGTTCTAGATCGCATTGTAACAGAGTGTATTAACTATTGTATTTTATTGCGGTGTTCTACTTCGCGTATTGTTCTATATCGCATTGTAACAGAGTGTATTAACTATTGTATTTTATTGCGATGAATTGCTTCGCGCTGTACTGTCAATCGCTGATTTAAAAAGAAAAGAAAAAAAGAAAAAAAAGCACGTTGTTCCCTGTCTGAATATGTGTTTCTGTTTATCCATTTTCATGGTTGACAGAGCGTTAAAATCCAAGAACTCAGTTAACCTGAGCATTTTTGTTGTTGTTGTTGTTGTTGTTGTTGTTGTTGCGAACTCTGACGAGCAGGCAGACACACACACGCACGCACGCACGGACATGGGTCCATAGGTTGGCTGTGGTTAATCAAACTAGACAAGAATCTAAACTGGAGACGCTTTTCGGTTAGAAAGAACAAAACAGTATGCTGTCTCGGCACAACTGCCTTTAACGTCAGGCAACAACAGTTGAGAGAGAGAGAGAGAGAGAGAGAGAGAGAGAGAGAGAGAGAGAGAGAGAGAGAGAGAGAGAGAATATGCGCGCGCGTGAAATGTGTTTTTCACATTTTCAGCAACAGTTCTTCCATTCTGAAATGTATGACACAAGTTTCAGACCGGTTAGTGAGAAAACCATGCTGTCTGGTACTTCATCAGACTTCATTTTAGGCACGCTAAATGCAGACTGCAGCTGATTTGTTTTAAACACACATTTATAATCACACTTCATACACTTTTCTGGTGTGACGCAGTCGCAAGATTGTAACACGGTAAAGGACTCTGCTGCGCCAATAACACCCACTACTACAACACATAATTATTACATCTTCTGCTACTACCACTGTATACTGCTACTACTACTACTACTACTACTACTACTACTACTACCATCATCATCATCATCATCATCATCATCATCATCATCATCATCATCATCATGATGTTCCTCTGTTTGTTCTTTTTTGTTGTTGTTGTTGTTCTTTCTGTTATTGTTAACTTTGTTGTTGTTATTGTTGTTCTTCTTTCTGTTATTTATTTGTCTATTTTGGCTTTTTTAATAATTTTTTATTTGACATCATTCTCTGTTACCAACAAGCCGTGTAAAAAGGTTTGGATGCACCCAAGTTTTGCGTGTTTGCGAGTGAGAGAAATGTGGACGTGCAATGTAACCGTAGACTCTAGAGAAGAAATGACTGTGTTGGAAGAACTATTGTACAACATAATCATTGTGATGAAGGAGGGAGAAACGCCAGACACCTTTTTTTCCCCCCCCATTCCCGAGCAGATGTGCTTGCATCTATTACACACTTTTTGCGCAGTTCGTTCTTAATTGCTCTCGTTGATTGCCTGTTCTCGGTTGATTACATATTTCTTAATCCTTTTTAAGCCAACTGATTTTCTTTGAAAATGACATGAACCTGTTCTTAAGAGGCATTTATGAAGACGGGATGAGAAGTTCTATTTTAC
>JABMCL010001223.1:812500-815000 GCA_018857735.1 Alviniconcha marisindica | reverse complement strand
CTATTTCTGGTACGAAAAGCAAAAAACGAGTATAAATCACTGTCTCCGGTCCGACACAAAGCCCACGGCCTAGGTCGCAGTCACGGCATAGGTCTCAGTATATGACAAAACCGGTATAAATCTGTCTCAGGTCCGACAAAACCGGTATAAATCTCAGTCTCAGGTCCGACAAAACCGGTATAAATCTCAGTCTCCGGTCCGACAAAACCGGTATAAATCTCAGTCTCCGGTCCGACAAAACCGGTATACATCGCAGTCTCTGGTCCCACAAAACCGGTATAAATCGCAGTATCGGGTCCGACAAAACCGGTATACATCGCAGTCTCTGGTCCCACAAAACCGGTATAAATCGCAGTATCAGGTCCGACAAAACCGGTATAAATCGCAGACACTGGTAGGACAAAACCGGTATAAATCTCAGTCTCTGTCCGACAAAACCGGTATAAATCGCAGCCTCTGATCCGACAAAACCGGTGTAAATCGCAGCCTCTGATCCGACAAAACCGGTATAAAGCGCAGTCTCTGGTACGACAATACCGGTATAAAACACAGTCTGGTCCGACAAAACCGGTATAAATCAGTCTCTGGTACTACAAAACCGGTATACAGTACAGTCTTGTCCGACAAAACCGGTATAAAGCACAGTCTCTGGTACGACAAAACCGGTATATAGTCTGGTCCGACAAAATCGGTATAAAGCACAGTCTCTGGTTCGACAAAACCGGTATATAGCGCAGTCTCTGATAAATAAAACCGTATAAAGTGCAGTATCTGGCACGACAAAACTGGTATAAAGCGCAGTCTCTGGTACCACAAACTCAGCGTAAATCACAGTCACTGGTCCCGAAAGACCAGTGGAATAATTTAATTCACAGTCACTGACAGTAACTGGCCCCGAAATACCAGTGGAATAATTTAACTCACAGTCACTGGTACAGCACGACCGGTGTAAGTCAGTCACGATCCAAGAAGGCCAGCAGAACTCATAGTCTCTGGTCCAGACTCAGTAAAACAAGACAATCGAAAAAAAAAAAAACATTTTGCAGGTGTGTACGGCTGACGCGTACCCCCTTTGCACAGGTCATAAGATATACAGGTGTATGAAATATATCATGCATAACACTTTAACAGACACGCGATCATCATTATAAGTTGTCACTTGTAATAATGCATATATAATTACTGACATAAATATATGCTGTTACTATGTGTGTTTATTAAATTGATAAACTTCACCTGTGTTCGAGTTTTTGTCATAACCCACAGTCGCTGGTCTGACGGAACCAGCATAAATCACAGTCGCTGGGTGGACAAAAACAGTAAAAATCAAGTTGCTGGTCCGACAAAACCAGCATAAATACAGTTACTGGTCCAACAAAACCAGCATAAATACAGTTACTGGTCCGGCAAAACCAGCATAATTCCCAGTTACTGGTCTGACAAAACCACCATCAATCACTGGTCTGATAAAACCAGCATAAATGAGTCACTGGTCTGACAGAACCACCATAAATCAAAAGCCACTGGTCTGACAGAACCAGCATAAATCAAAAGTTACTGGTCCGACAAAACCAGCAAAAATCAAAAGTCACAGGCCCGACAAAACCAACATAAATCAAAAGTTGCTGGTCCAACAAAACCAGCATAAACACAATTCCCGTCACTGGTCCAACAAAACCAGCATAATTCCAAGTTACTGGTCCAACAAAACCAGCATAATTTCCAATTAACTGCTCCGACAAAACCAGCATAATTCCCTGTCACTGGTCCAACAAAACCAGCATAATTCCCAGTCACTGGTCCAACAAAACCAGCATATTTCCTAGTTACTGGTCCAACAAAACCAGCATAATTCCCTGACACTGGTCCAACAAAACCAGCATAATTCCCTGTCACTGGTCCAACAAAACCAGCATAAATCCCAGTTGCTGGTCCAACAAAAACATATGTGTTTGGTAAGACGGTGGGTGTAACGACCAGCATAAATCCCAATGCCATTCCGCAGCGAGCAAACTCGGACCACAGAAGGGAAAACAGATTTCGGAAGAAAAACGAACCACGTCGCATGATTTAGAACAGCACAGTACACGCAAAATGGCCTTCATTTGCTCATGTGTCAATGTTGGGCAGGTCAGGTCACTGCGAACAACAAAAGACAAGAGGAAAAAACCCACAAATAAACAAAACAAAAAAACCCTAAGAAGACAATTCTCTTCTTTTTGGAAAGTCGTGACATTTTTGCAGAAAATTTAAAAGACATAGAGCTTCTTGTGCTACATATTTTTAAACAAAGTGCTTTTAGGAACAGGCCTGAATGATGTTGGCAGGAAAAACCTTGTCAGAGCAACCCTTGTCAGAACAGCCCTTTTTGAACGCCTGCGCACGGCGGCCAATCAACAGACAGAGGTGTGGCGTGGACCAATGGTAAGACACTGGAGGCAGCCATTTTGACGGTTTGCGGAGAGAGCGTCGATTTTAGATTTCGCACCTTTTATTTCTC
>JABMCL010001223.1:795000-797500 GCA_018857735.1 Alviniconcha marisindica | reverse complement strand
AGCTCAGTGAGGCTCCTCGAGAGCTGAGAACGGCGCTGTGTAAAAGCGATCAACATCAACATCAACAACAAGATGAAGGAGTGATGTGTATGGCAGCGTCCCTAGTGCCTATCGTCCAGTGCCTGCTCCAGAGGTATGAGGCCCGCCCAGGCTGCTGCAGAAAAACCCATCTTTTCCAGCCTTTGTGTATTCTCCGCCGGCTCATACACAGAGATGGTATGCAAGCATTGAAATTGAATAGTGTGGAAAGGTAGACATTAGACAGGGTCTATGTCTGGCTGTAGGGTTCTAGGCTTGACTTACGGTGTTCTAGCTAACACACGATGGTAATAGACCAGAGTGGTGTAATCAGTGGAAACCAAACTGAATGATTCGATTATAAAACAAAATAAACAGAAACAACCGAAAATCCCCCCCCCCCCCTCCCCCTCCCCCCAAGCACGCACGTACGCACGCACGCACGCACGCACGCACGCACGCACGCACGCACGCACCAACACACACACACCACACACACACACACACACACACACACACACACACACACACACACCACACACACACACACACCCCACACACACACACACACACACACACACACACACACACACACACAACACACACACACACACCACACACCACACACACACACACACACACACACACACACACACACAAAACATACACATACACACACACACACGCACGCACGCACGCACGCACGCACGCACGCACGCAACAAGCAAGCAAGCAAGCAGGCAATCAAACAACAACAAACAAATAACTGTTCGGCAAACAATCCGAAACAGGATGTTGAATGTGATATTGAGCAGATAAAGCAGTATGCTGGAGATCGTTATTTTTACAGATGTGGCAAAATAAAAAGATTTGAGGAACACTTGAGATTGCCTTAAGTGTTTAATGAATGAATCTAAAAGGAACTATTGTTCTTTTGTGTATGACAACACTAGCTTTAAGTCATAATTATGACACATTTTATGAGATTGTTTTGATGGCAATTATTTTTGAATATATAATTTACAGACGCAAAATAAAGAAGAGCATACCACCGTTTTATCTAATTTTATTATGTCTTAAATCGACTTCTCGAGGCGAATATAAACATGGTCCAATAACTGACATTACTGTAAACGTGTACCATTTCTACAAGGCTTTCATTCAAACATAATTATATGGTTTATTTTTTTTAGAGAAGACTGATGTTAATAATGGGCTAATGTAAAGTACACACAGATATATAGGAGTAATTTTGCCGCTGAAGTTTGCCCCCAGACGTTGTCTTTACGCTGGTAAAATGGAAAGTTAGTTTGCCATTAAATTTGTAATAATTTTCTATGCTGGTAGAAAGGTTTATTATTTTGCCAATTAAATTGTCTTTTTGTTGGCAGAATGGAAAGTTATTTTTGCCAGCAAAATGAAGTTATTTTAACGCTGGTAAAATGAGAAGTTATTTTGTCATTGAAGTTATCTTTATGCTAGTGTAAGGGAAATATTATTTTGCCAATAATATTATTTTGCCATTAAGCTGTCTTTTCGCTGGTATATTGAATGGAAAGTTATTTTACAACTAAAGTAAGTTATCCTTAGGCTAGAAAGATATTTCGCCACTAAAATTAACGTATCTTTATTCTGGTGCAATGGAAAATTCT
The DNA here is from genome assembly GCA_018857735.1 of Alviniconcha marisindica. Taxonomy (NCBI): domain Eukaryota; kingdom Metazoa; phylum Mollusca; class Gastropoda; family Provannidae; genus Alviniconcha; species Alviniconcha marisindica. Next base: position 795,830 of record JABMCL010001223.1, on the reverse strand, counting down.
AATTATATACTGCCACTAAAAGAAGGTTATGTTTACGCTTGCGGAATGGAAAGTTGTTTAGCCACGAAAAACAAATTATCTTCCCGCCGGTACAATGGCAAATGTCTTGCCACCAAAAGCATTTTTTTCGTTGGTAGAATGAGAAAGTTATATCGGTAAAAAAAACTAAAATTCTTCCCGCCACTAGAATGGAAATTAATGATCTTGCCCGAAGATTAAGGTATATCTAATTCCTGCTGGTAGAATGGAACGCAGTCTTGCCCCGCATTAATTGATCTTCCCGCTGTTAAAAAGAACTGTTATTCATCCGGTGGTAGAATCAAAAGTACTGTCGGTAATGCAGTGACAGTTATTATTGCCCCAGGATTAAATTATCTCACTGATCAATTGGAAATTATTTTGCCACCAGATTAAGTTTCTTATTCTGCTGGTGGACTGGAGGGGTTATTGCTCCAGAAATGAAAGTTATGAGCTTAGTCCCTTTCGCGGATGTGGCTTTTAATCTCTGTTTTATTGCACTAGATGATGTTTGTTTGTTCTCGTTTGTCTCTCTTAACTTCGCGCTGAACAACAGGTTATATGTTGTCCAACATCATCTCATACGTTGTCCGACATCGGGTCACACGTGATCCAACATCAGGTCACACGTTGTCCAATATCAGGTCACACGTTGTCCAAAATTTACGGGTATGACTCTGTCAGCGGGTGTCTCTTTTTGGTTAGAAACAAAATCAACACCCAAGGGAGTTGATTAGCGCTCGAAAGACGTCACACAAGTGCAGACAACAAAGACCTGAGTCGCGTATGGTAACTCTCACAAGGTACATAAA
>JABMCL010001223.1:787500-790000 GCA_018857735.1 Alviniconcha marisindica | reverse complement strand
GCCCATGAGGGACTAATTCTACTGATACTACACGTACACATGTATTTCAGATGCACCAAAACTCAGGTATACATCAAAACTGTACAGGATATTAGTTCATATAAATTTAGGGCGAAAAAGTCGGGAAAAGTCAAACAAACAAAGCAACAAAAAGCTTAAAACATGTCTAACAAGAGAGAGAGAGAGAGAGAGGGTAGGGGACCGGTAGAGAACGGAAGGGGGATACCGGTAGATAAATACAGAGGGGGGGAGGACTGAAGGGATAAGAGAGAGCGCTGTTTATTGACAGGTCAACAGCTTCGACCAAGATACAAACTCGAAACGAGGTCATGACTCTGTCAACAACAACAAATGATTATACACAGGAACGCAAAACATATCTTGTGTAAGAAAGCAAAAGCTTATATAGATTGCAAATGCAGGGAACAATATGAAATTAGTGTTCATCAAATGCAGCACTCGTAGACAGAGAGGACGAGTGCGGTCCACGCCTTCCTCTTCAACAGGATGTCGGCCTCTAGAACGCTTTGCTGAACTGCGTCGGCAAGAAAACCAGATGCAGGCAGACCAGTCATCATTGAAACATCTCTAGTCAGCCCAAAGTACACAGTTCCTTAGAGTGGTATTAAGAGTGACATTTTAGTTGTCATTTCTGGTCAACTGAAGGTACACAGTTCCTTAGAGTGGTAATAAGAGTGGCATTTTAGTTGTCATTTCTGGTCAACTGAATGTACACAGTTCCTTAGAGTGGTATTTTAGTTGTCATTTCTAGTCAACTGAAAGTACACAGTTCCTTAGAGTGGTATTAAGAGTGGTATTTTATTTGTCATTTCTAGTCAGCTGAAGGTACACAGTTCCTTACAGTGGTAATAAGAGTGGCATTTTAGCTGTCATTTCTGGTCAACTGAATGTACACAGTTCCTTAGAGTGGTATTTTAGTTGTCATTTCTAGTCAACTGAAAGTACACAGTTCCTTACAGTGGTAATAAGAGTGGCATTTTAGTTGTCATTTCTAGTCAGCTGAAGGTACACAGTTCCTTACAGAGGTAATACGAGTGGCATTTTAGTTGTCGTTTCTAGTCAACTGAAAGTACACAGTTACTTAGAGTGGTAATAAGAGTGGCATTTTAGTTGTCATTTCTAGTCAACTGAAAGTACACAGTTCCTTAGAGTAGAGTGGTATTAAGAGTGGTATTTTAGTTGTCGTTTCTAGTCAACTGAAAGTACACAGTTCCTTAGAGTGGTAATAAGAGTGGCATTTTAGTTGTCATTTCTAGTCAACTGAAAGTACACAGTTCCTTAAGTGGTATATTTAGTTGTCATTTCTAGTCAACTGAAAGTACACAGTTCCTTAGAGTAGGTATTAAGAGTGGATTTTAGTTGTCATTTCTAGTCACTGAAAGTACACAGTTCCTTAGAGTGGTATTAAGAGTGGCATTTTAGTTGTCATTTCTAGTCACTGAAAGTACACAGTTCCTTAGAGTGGTATTAAGATGGTATTTTAGTTGTCTTTCTAGTCACTGAAGGTACACAGTTCCTTAGAGTGGTATTAAGAGTGGTATTTTAGTTGTCATTTCTAGTCAACTGAAAGTACACAGTTCCTTAGTGGTATTAAGAGTGGTATTTTAGTTGTCATTTCTAGTCAGCTGAAGGTACACAGTTCCTTAGAGTGGTATTAAGAGCGGTGTTTTAGTTGTCTTTTTACACACAGAGGCTTGCTTGGTGGCTAACGCCCTGTCAGTCGTCAAGTTGATGTCAGAGCGAGCACTCAACTCAACAAACCACGAGAGGAAGCCTGATTCGCTCTTCGTGACACACGTCGCTTCCTTTACAGAGGATTAAGGAAAAATACAGTTGAATGAAACGGAAAAGCAGAAAGTATACAAAGCAACAACACAAACAACGAACGAAACAGAGACTAGGACGGGCCAGTATTATCATTGCCGGGAGCTGCCACAAGTATCATTTTTGTCACGACAAAATTTTGTCGCGACAAAACACGTCTTTTGTCGCGACAAAAGTATGCTTGCCGCGAAAGTTTTGTCGCGACAAAATTATGTTTGTCGCGACAAAATATTTACTTGTGGCAGCTCCCGCCAATGATACAGTATCGGGTACAAGTAACAGAATACAGTCAGGGAAGAACTAAATTTTTAAAAAGCGGGGAAAAGGAGAAAACAAATTAAAGAGGAGAAGTTAGGAGTTCGATTTTAGGAGTCCTGTCAACCTCTGGAACGATGAAAGATGTCGGAAAGAGGCCCGACAGTTAGTAGCAATAAAACAAAATAAAACCATAAATATATCGCAAGACCAGTTCGTGTGCACGCGTGTGTACGTACTGTATTCTCTCTCCTGCTCGCCCATCTCTGCTTCTGATGTATTATACATGGTATTAACAGGACTGACTGTGACGTATATTTTCAAAGTTTTTTCAAAGCACCGAGGGTGTCGTTGAGCGCGTTGCAAAGGTATGTTATTTTATATTTTTTACTTTCATTAT
>JABMCL010001223.1:742500-777500 GCA_018857735.1 Alviniconcha marisindica | reverse complement strand
ATAATTATTGTATGCAACACTTCTGCTACTACTAATAATAAGAATAACACCACTACTACTACTACAAATTTGTCTTAAAGCTGAACATGCTGTTTCCTTTTTCGGGGCTATTTCTTCGCTCAAGATGTTGCAGAATAAATGTTACCTATGCTGAGCCGAACGATTTTGATGGAGAAGGGGGAAGAACAAGAGAAATGGAGGAAAAACAAGAGAATAGCTAAAACAAGGCCACAACAACAACAGAACCCGCTACAACTAATAGTTATGTATACCACATAATATATTTTATTTTGGTTTTGTCTTTGGGCCTGATGGTGACTGCTTTTGTCTATTTTATGTATATATCTATAAGAAGAAGAAGAAAATGCCTCTTTTGTACGGTGCATTGTGCTTTAGCTTTGGCTAGGGATAATGCGCCACAGAAATGGCCATGGTTGTTGATTTCGTTATTATTATTATTGTTGTTATAGTTGTTGATGATGTTATTATTATTATTATTATTATTAGCACAGTCCTTCCGGCTACTTCCTCATTTTAATTTCTCCGCTTCATTTACAGTTTTTGCCTGAACTTTCTTCTCTTTCTCTTCACGTAGCCTTCCTCCATTTTTCCATATGCAGGACTCGCTGATCTTACGCTTATTTCCTTTTTATCCTCTGTCCAAATAATTAATTCTTATTTCATTGCGGCTTTTTTCTTCTTCTTCTGGCGACGGCGAATGCGAAAAATGTGCTGTTTCTGCTTCTTAATGAAGTCTGCAACTTGAATTCATTAGATTTAGGAGGAAAGCGGGGCAAGAGGAAAAAGAACCTGTGAAATAGAATTAAGTTTCAAGAGCTGGCTTTTTTGTTTCACTGTTTTTTGTTTTAGTTTTGTTTTGTTTTTTTGTTTTTGTTTCTGCTTTGCGCGAGAGCGTGAGAGTAAGGCTTTCCCTTCCGTCCTAGGGGTCAAAGGACGAGAGGTAATTAGATATTTCGTTGTTAATCAGATATCTTTTTAAATTTCATCTCTCTCTCTTTCTCTGGCTCTTTTTCTGTCTTTATATATATATATATATATATATATATATATATATCCTATGAAGACGTTGTTATATATATATATATATAAGAGAGAGAGAGAGAGAGGGAGCGAGAGAGAATATATATAAGAGCGTGTCGTAGAAATCCAGCCGACCGGGCATGCCTTGACAAAGCCCTCATGGGCAAAAATCTGGAATAAATTTGTCTATAGAACCAGGACATGCTTGGACTGTTGTTCTACATTCTCTATATACATGTACATATGTATGTTCTGTTGCTTTACTTCGTACTGATATAACCGTCATGGTTGACTGGCATAAAATACAAAGTTGTTTACCTGTGCTTTACGTCGTCCTGATGTAACCGTCATGGTTGACTGTCGTCAAATACAAAGTTACTTACCTGTAAAGTAAACATGGTGCTTAACGTCCACAGAAACCATAAGGCTTATTAGGGACGGGGAGAAGGGGGGAAGGGGGTTTGGAGGTGGAGGGGGGGAGAGGGAGATTATATACCTATCGCTACGCTGTCACCACCAGGTCCTTCCGCTTACCAGCCTAACGCCTTACCGCTAGGCCAAACCGGCTTACTACTTACCTGTGCTTTATGTCGTCCTGATACTTACCTGTGCTTTATGTCGTCCTGATATAACCGTCATGGTCAACTGGCCCAAAATACAAAGCTTATTTACCTTTGCATTATGTCGTCCTGATATAACCGTCATGGTTGACTAGGCGTTAAAAGACAATCTCTATATTCTATTCTTGGTGCATGATTATGTATTGGGGTTTTACAACCACTTTGTGACCCCACCCCACCGCTTTTGTCCCTTCTGGATTGACACGTCACTCGTCCTAGTCTCAGTGCAATCGCAGCTGTCTGTTTGAAGCTGGGGAGTTATTTCACATTCACCCCCCCCCCCCCACTTCCCTCCCCGCTCACACAGACCCTGTTCCCTCTTGCCAAATCTGTTGGAAAGTTTATTCCTGATCTCGGTCTAACGAGGTTCATTCCTTTCGACATTTTGTTCTCGAGACTGTCCGTTTCGATCGGAAAGATTAAATAAAATGCTCTCTCTCTCTCCTCTCTCTCTCTCTCTTCTCTCTCTCTCTTTGACTCTCTGTCTCTGTCTGTCTGTCTCTCTCTGTCTCTGTCTGTCTGTCTGTCTGTCTCTCTCTGTGCTTTCGATGGGACTCAGAGACTCAGAAATAGCAGGACCGGGTGAAGTGTTTGCGCGTGCAGCTTGGCTTTACTGAACTGTCATACATCAGGCTGTTGAATCCTGCCCTTGAGGATAATCCTTCACAGCTGAGTGAACTGGGAAATGGAAGAGAGAGCCTGGGGAGAGAGGGGGGTAGGATGGAGAGAGAGAGAGAGAGAGAGAGAGAGAGAGAGAGAGAGAGAGAGAGAGAGAGAGAGAGAGAACTCGAACTCGAAAACATTATTTTACGAGGATCGTAGTTTATTAGTCAAAACCTGTCAAACAACTAGTCATTGCTAAGCCACTGATGATTTAAAAATTGCAGGGCAGAGAGGGAGAGAGAGAGAGAGAGAGAGAGAGAGAGAGAGAGAGAGAGAGAGAGAATTAATACTGAGGAGATATTGGGCAGAACCTTATTTTTACAATCCGTCCGTGCTAAAGACAACAACAATAACAACAACAACAAAAACACATGCACATCTATGCAAAGTATTATAGTTAAGCCAAAATGACAAAAGATCAAAGTAAAAAATAAATAAAAAGTCTTGTCTTAGAACCATCTAATCAACATATGATACATGTACATTGATTTGTATATTTACCATGTCTAGAATAAAGCCTTACAGCTACAACATATGATATACATGGTACATTGATTTGTTTTTTTAATGTCTGAGGGGAAAATCAAAGAAACTTACAGGGAACAGACATGTCATGTCAAACGCAAAGAAAAGCAGTGCCAGTAACAATAAACAGGCAAAGCTCAAGAAAAGAGAGACAGAGAGAGATACAGACAGACAGATAGACAGAGACAGAGAGGCACACAGAGATACAGAAAGAGGGAGACAGAGACAGGGACAGAGAGAGACAGAGAGAGAATGGGGGGTGGGGGGGGGGGGAGAGAAACAGAACTCGAACTCGGGAAAAAAGGAGAAGTTTTACAAGGCTTTTACTTTAGGCTCAGTTAAAAACCTGTCTTAACTACTAGTCCTTGCTAAGCTACTGATGAGTAAATATAAAAGTACAGGCATCATTTATATACATATGGGCATGAATAAGTGAATAAAATGTTATACATGGGAATATCCACACAAAACATAGCGTGGTAACAGCGGCAGACGGACACTTGCATACATCACTCAGTTATACATTATGAGTATACAACCAGCAAGAGAGAGAGAGAAAGAAACATTCTTTATTTACGAGGGTAATAGATAAAGGCATGACTTTTTTTTTGTTTTTTCGTTTTTTACAGCCCTCGCCCAAACAAAGGACTATTGTATATCTAATTATATTTGTACAGAGAGAGCGAGCGAGCGAGCGAGAGAGAGAGAGAGAGAGAGAGAGAGAGAGAGAGAGAGAGAGAGAGAGATTAAGAGAGAATTCTTTATTTACGAGGGTAATAGATAAAAGTATTTTTGTTGTTGTTGTTGGTTTGTTTTATTTTTTCACATCCAGCCAGCGCCAAAACAAAGGACTATTGTAGATCTAATTATCTTTGTACAGAGAGAGAGAGAGAGAGAACTCGACCTCGAAAACTGTAATACTCAAGGATAGTAGCGTTAGGTCCATTTGGACCTATCTAACAGCCAATCCTTGCTGTACTAGAAACGAAAGAGAGAGAGAGAGAGAGAGAGAGAGAGAGAGAGAGAGAGAGAGAGAGAGCCTTCATATTCACAGTTGAGTGAACTGAAGCAATGGAAACCAGAGAAGACGGATAGGACAGACACCTATGTTTTAATCACACAGTACAAAACAGTCTTCAGAATGTCAGCGATTCACCTGTTTGAAGCAACGGGCGATAGGACAGACACTTACGTTTTACTCAAACAGTACAAAACAGTCTTCAGAATGTCGGCGATTCACCTGTTTGAAGCAACGGCCGATAGGACAGACACCTATGTTTTAATGAGGCAGTGCAAATTAGTCTTCAGAATGTCAGCGATTCACCTGTTTGAAGCAACGGGCGATAGGACAGACACTTACGTTTTACTCAAACAGTACAAAACAGTCTTCAGAATGTCGGCGATTCACCTGTTTGAAGCAACGGGCGATAGGACAGACACCTATGTTTTAATGAGGCAGTGCAAATTAGTCTTCAGAATGTCAGCGATTCACCTGTTTGAAGCAACGGGCGGATAGGAAAGACACGTATGGCTGTGATTACGGTCTTATAATAATAAGTGATTATAATGGATAGCTTTTATGGAGCGCAAAACCTTTTTTGTTGTTGCAAAAACCAAACCTCAATACGCACATAATCACATACACCTAGACATACACACAATCTACTGTCACAGCAATGGTTTATCGAGCTTTGTGAAAAGGCCTGTCTAAAGTAGAAAGTCTTCAGCTGGGTTTTGAAACCAGACAGAGTGGGGAGACTGCAGACTGGCAGGCAGAGAACTATAATTAATTCCATGCAAACAGACGGAGCGACGAAACTGAACGAGTGCTCACCAAAAAAATTCAAATTACGTTTTGGAATTTTCACAAGTTTCGCGCTTGAGGATCTGAGAGTGCGTGATGTTTGATGTGTGCAGAGCGAAGCTGAAAAGTAAGAGGGAAGTGTATATACTGTCGAAGTGATGGTACGCGAAGGTTGCTGTCTTGTACTCGCAGCGGGATTTTACAGGCAGCCAGTGCAGTTCATTTAACAGTGGTGTATAACTACACGATGCACGTTCAATTGCTACGGGAAACCATGGACCGAAATGTGAAGGTCGAGCGACTGATCGTGTAATGCAGGTTTCAAACTTGCTCTGTTCTCATTCGAACGTGTATTCAGACAAGAATATATAAACACAGTCTGAAACCTACATTTACTCGATCAGTCGCTCGACCGTGACATCAGTCTGTGGTTTCCCATAGGAACTGATCGTACGTCATGTAGTCATAATTAATAACATTATCGGAAGTCTCGGAAGTGAATCATGGCCTTGAGTACACTCCGAGCCACACTCCGAGCCACACTCCGAGCCACACTCCGAGTACACTCCGAGCCACACTCCGAGCCACACTCCGAGTACACTCCGAGCCACACTCCGAGCACCGTTATCCGGCACCTTCCTCCAAACTCTGCCAGATCTAGTTTCGCCACTGAAAGGGGCACTCTTTATCTCCGCACAAGCTGTCCAGCGACGCAGTCAGCGCGCCCTCCGAAAGGTTCGGGTACTAATATGACTGTGGAAGCAACCTAGCGCCAAAGCACGCACGTAAACATGAGACGCATCCACCCCGGGTAAAAAAGAAGAGTTCCGTCTCGATTCAAACGATTTTGGTTTTATATGAGCTGGCGTAAGCAACGTGGTCAGTTATAAAACAAACGTCTGATATAATTTGAGTTGTTTGTAACAAACTTACTACTGTTTGAGCACCAACAAAAACCTGCTCGTTAGCTGACAGTTTTCTGGACCCTATGGCGTAACTAAATACGGCAATGGTTGAAGGAAGGATGCCGTAAACCAGTGCTTGGAGTCTGGGCCTTGAGTTGACAAGAAAACAGTGAAACAAGTGAAAAGACTTAGCTGTCGGTTGTCGCCAGGACAGAGGGTCGTGAACACTGGACCTTACTCCGTTAACAACAGTAACAACGACGCGGCTGCAGATGATAAAGATGCTGATAACGACGACGCCGCTGATGATGTATACATTTTGGGCGTACACGTTTCAAATGAGATAAACAGCTGTGCAGCACTGGTACACGCACACAGTTATAAAAACGACGTGTACTTTAAAACCACAGAAGGACGGCTTCGTACCAGTGACGATTTTCGTTCAAATATCGACGTACAGTTTTAAAATGATCAATGCTGATGTGTAAATGGTAAAAATCTGATGCGTTGCTCTCACTCTCTGCCTAACTTCACCCCCCCACCCATTTCCCATTTCTCCTCTCATTCTAGCTAGTCCTCTAACCCCCCCCAACCCCTTCCTTCCACCTTTTAAAACTCTCCTGTCTCTCCATTTCTCTCTCCTCCCTCTCTCTCTCTCTGTATGTATGTCTGTCTGTCTCTGTTTCTCCACCCACCCCCCAATCCCAACCCCCTGCCTCAGTTTCTTCAATTTCTTTCCATGTCCTTCGCCCCCTCTCAGATATACAGTTTTACTCCACGTTCGTATCCACATCTGCATCTGCACCCATCGCCATTTTTTCAGAAGGAAGTCGCAAATTGTTCTAATGGGTGTTTTAATTTGATTGATTGAAAACGAAAATCCGTTCGTGCTTAAAACCCGAAATGACGTCAGACGATGTCACCGAAACCCGAATTAAGGTCTCGAATGTCATGCTGCGATGGCGTAAAATTGCGGTCTCATTAAAGTGTAGCCTTTCATCAAAGGTTGGCCTCCCCACAGTCACGGGGCAAATTGCCTGTATTTACTTTAGACCTGCAGTCCAACACGGGATAACCTGCTCTTCTAATTACGAGCCTCATCTGAAGGAGCAGAAGAGAGCAGTGAGGGACCAGTATCTTACGGGCTTGTGGGGAAAGTAGGGGTGTGCGTGGAGGGTGTGGAGAGGTGGGCGGGTGGGGTGGTGGGGGTGGTGGTGGTGGTGGGAGTCTCCTCACTTCCTTCTCATCCATGCCAGAATTGTGTTCAATGAACTGTTGTGGTCTAACTGCGGCGGAAACCTTTGGAGATGAGATTTATCTTCACGTGCACGTGCAGCGAGTAAAGTGCTGTGGGCCGGCAGTGGCGAGGTCCTTGTTGCTGCTTCGACGCCTTCCTGCGAGAACTCGGCAAACGAGCAAGCGCTTTGAAATGGACATTGTGCACCAAACTCATATTAGACATGTATATGTTTGCCGTCATCAGTCTCCTAAAAGCTTTTCAGTTTTTTGTTTTTGTTTTTGTTTTAAATTCTTTTCTCTCTCTCCCCCCCCCCATCGTGTTGTTTTATACTGAATAGCGTTTTCAGTAGTAAGTAAGTAAATAAACATGGTGCTCAACGCCCACAGAAACCATAAGGCTTACTAAGGACAGGAAGAAAGGGGGGGTATGGAGGTGGGTGGAGAGGGAGATTATATATACCTATCGCTACACTGTCACCACCAGAATTACTTCTGCATCAAGGTGGGCGGCGATGAGAGCCATTTAATGTCTTATAATTGTGAGGGACAAAGTCACAAGACAGTGTCCACAGACTACAACTTTTGAACTGAAAGGATAGCCGAGGCAGATTTGAACCGAGGTCCCTCTGCTTACCAGCCTAACGCCTCAGCCAAACCGGCTCACGTTGTTTTCAATAAACTCACATTAGGCATTTATACGTTTACCATCATCAGTCTCCTTCTTAAACTTTTTTTTCTTTTTCTCCCCCATTATTTTCTTCTTCATATTTAGTGGCGTTTTTTTCTTTTTCTTTTTCTTTTTCCATTCACAAATGTGGTACTTTCGGATAGGCTCGGGACTCTCTCTTACTGGCTCGGTTTGATGCCGAACAGTGATGCATACGCAGTCGATTCGTAAACAACCACGATATCACAGGTTCGTTTTTGTCGGACAGCTCTTCGGCACTCTCAGCCGAAGCATTCAGTTATCGTAATGTTGTCTAAGGGATCAGACGGGTCAGAGGGCCAGGTCTGAGCAACACGGGTCAGAGGGCCAGAACTCAGCAACACGGGTCAGACGGGATTAAGTCCAAGCGGAATTAAGTCCAAGCAACATGGGTCAGACGGAATTAAGTCTCAAAAAGATGAGTCAGACGGGATTAAGTCCAAGCAACATGGGTCAGACGGAATTAAGTCTCAAAAAGATGGGTCAGACGGGATTAAGTCCAAGCAACATGGGTCAGACGGAATTAAGTCCAAGCAACATGGGTCAGATGGAATTAAGTCTCAAAAAGATGGGTCAGACGGGATTAAGTCCAAGCAACATGGCTCAGACGGGATTAAGTCTCAAAAACATGGGTCAGACGGGATTAAGTCCAAGCAGCATGGGTCAGACGGGATTAAGTCTCAAAAACATGGGTCAGACGGGATTAAGTCCAAGCAACATGGGTCAGACAGGGTTAAGTCCAGGAACACGGGTCAGAAAGAGTTATGCCTCAGGAACATGGGTCAGACAGGGTTAAGTCCCAGCAACATGGGTCAGACGGGGTAGTGCATCAGCAACATGGGTCGGATGGGGTCAAGTCTTAACAACATAGGTCAGGAGGCGTTGTGCCTCAGAAACATAGGTCAAATAGAGGCATGCCGTTTCTCAACACGGGTCAGAGGGCCAGGTCTAAGCAACATGGGTCAGAGGGCCAGGTCTAAGCAACACGGGTCAGACTGGTCCACGTCTAAGCAACACGGGTCAGAGGGCCAGGTCTAAGCAACACGGGTCAGAGGGCCAGGTATAAGCAACACGGGTCCGACGGGTCCAGGTCTAAGCAACACGGGTCAGAGGGCCAGGTCTCAGCAACACGGGTCAGAGGGCCAGGTCTAAGCAACACGGGTCAGATGCGGCCAGGTATAAGCAAACACGGGTCAGAGGGCCAGATCTAAGCAACACGGGTCAGTTGCGGCCAGGTCAAAGCTACACGGGTCAGAGGGCCAGGTCTAAGCAACACGGGTCAGAGAGCCAGGTCTCAGCAACACGGGTCAGAGGGCCAGATTTAAGCAACACAGGTAAGACGGGGCCATGTCTAATAATAACACGGGTCAGAGGGCCAGGTCTAAGCAACACGGGTCAGTTGCGGCCAGGTCTAAGCAACACGGGTCAGAGGGCCAGGTCTAAGCAACACGGGTCAGAGGGCCAGGTCTAAGCAACATGGGTCAGAGGGCCAGGTCTAAGCAACATGGGTCGGAGGGCCAGGTCTAAGCAACACGGGTCAGAGGGCCAGGTCTAAGCAATACGGGTCAGAGGGCCAGGTCTAAGCAACACGGGTCAGACGGGGCCAGGTCTAAGCAACACGGGTCAGAGGGCCAGGTCTAATTAGCAACATGGGTCAGACGGGGCCAGGTCTAAGCAACACGGGTCAGAGGGCCAGGTCTAAGCAACACGGGGCAGACGGCGCTATATCTGGGCCTGTTGCTCCAGCCCCATCAAAGCAAGCTGCATATTCAAAAAAGAGCCGCGGCGAAAGGCAGTCGAAACATGGTACCAGCGGTACTATTTTTGACTCTCTTTCTTCCCCTCCTCCCCCCGCCTCCACCCCCTTGCCCCCCCCCCCTCCCCCCCTCCACGCCCCCACCGCCCAGCTCCCTCCCTGTGACGTGGAGGAGCGCGTGCAATGCACCGCTCATGTCCCTGAAGACTGGCGACGAAGATCACGAGCTGAATACCGTGCACACTGTCGCCTGCCCTCGCCACCCTCTTTTTGTTGCCTGCAGTTTCCTGTCCTCTGCCACTGACGCTGTGTGTCCCGCGGCGAGCTTTGCTAGTTAGTTAGTTGGTGCTTTGAGCCCAGTCAACCCGCGACGAGCTTTGTTAGTTAGTTAGTTGGTGCTTTGAGCCCAGTCAACCCGCGACGAGCTTTGCTAGTTAGTTAGCTGGTGCTTTGAGCCCAGTCAACCCGCGACGAACTTTGTTAGTTAGTTAGTTAGTTGCTGCTTTGAGCCCAGTCAACCCGCGACGAGCTTTGTTAGTTAGTTAGTTAGTTGCTGCTTTGAGCCCAGTCAACCCGCGACGAGCTTTGTTAGTTAGTTAGTTAGTTGCTGCTTTGAGCCCAGTCAACCCGCGACGAGCTTTGTTAGTTAGTTAGTTGGTGCTTTGAGCCCAGTCAACCCGCGACGAGCTTTGTTAGTTAGTTAGTTGCTGCTTTGAGCCCAGTCAACCCGCGACGAGCTTTGTTAGTTAGTTAGTTAGTTGCTGCTTTGAGCCCAGTCAACCCGCGACGAGCTTTGTTAGTTAGTTAGTTGCTGCTTTGAGCCCGGTCAACCAGCGACGAGCTTTGTTAGTTAGTTGGTGCTTTGAGCCCAGTCAACCCGCGACGAGCTTTGCTAGTTAGTTAGTTGGTGCTTTGAGCCCAGTCAACCCGCGACGAGCTTTGCTAGTTAGTTGGTGCTTTGAGCCCGGTCAACCCGCGACGAGCTTTGTTAGTTAGTTAGTTGGTGCTTTGAGCCCAGTCAACCCGCGACGAGCCTTGTCCATGGAAGGTCAGCGAACGAGAGAGGGGACAGGAGAGGAAGAGGAGAGAGGGCGCTTTAATTAGGGCTCTGTTCCGTTTCCTCGTCGTTCGGCCCATGTGGGCTAGCTCACCTTCGCGTGGTAGGTTTGGTTGAATGAATTAACGCCGAATCGTATCGGAAGAGGTGCTGGCGGGGACCGAGATCCCAGAAGGGGGAGGAAGAGGGAGACTGTTATCCCTAACGCTACACTGTCACCACCAGAATGACTCCTGCACTGAGAACCGTTTTAATGTTTCATTAACTGTGATGGACAAAGTCACAATAAGACAGTGTCTGCAGACCGCAACTTTTAAAGAGAGAGGAGAGCCGAAGCAGGAATCGAAGCAAGGTCCTTCAGCTTACCGCTAGGCCAAACCGGCTTACCTGTCACGTGCGATTTATATCTTGGTTTAAACAAAAAAATGATTCGAGACAAAATAAAGATACAGTAAGTTATTGTGTGCTCGTCAACAAGCTTCCAGAGCTTATGGGCGATGAGCTCATACAGTTGAAGAAAAACGAAACAAAACAAAAAAACAGCTGTACGGCGGATGAACAACTTCACCTAGCTAACAATAAATAATAAATGAGACGTAACAACAACAAAACAAAACAAAAGAAGGAAAAAACAAAAACAAAAACAGAACAAACAACAAGAACAAAAACCGAGAAAACAAAGAAAAACTAAAACAAAACAAACAGTCTCTAGGAAAAGGTCAAAACAAATTGTAGTGAAAAAACATAACAGTATCAGAGAGACAGAGTGGCTGATGGACTAAATAAATACTAACGAGAGAGAACTGGAGTGTGGAGACAGAGGGGGGTGAGGAGAGGGAAAGATGGTTTGAAGTCATTTTTCGACAGTAGCATTAATTTTTAACACAGTTCAGCAGGATGTGTAGGCAGTCGGTCATTGGGATAATTGAAACAATAGGTTGAGAATCAGAACGTCTTTCTCCTAGTTACTACTTTCAGAGTCGTTTAGATAGCTTAATGAATTCATGGACAGTTAGGAATATGTGTTTGTTTTCTGGAAGTCGTAGGTCTAAGTTACTGTACAGTAGTGTGTCTATATCTTGTGATACACATCACCGAACTTGCCCCTCTCCCCTATCCCCCCCCCCCGTTTTTGTTGTTGTTGTTGTTGATGTTTGAATTTTGTTTCTGCCCCTACTGCTTTTTCAACTGTATTTTGCTCCCTCAATTATTCCAACATTAATTTTCTGTTTTCTCCTCCAGCTGATCTTGAGCAATTAATGCGGATTTGGGTGTTGATGCTCGCGAACACGTTAGACCAGCGTTAGGGGCTATAACTGACACCTTTCTCGATTTTCCAGATTGCAAGCAGTTTAATGTTCACTTTTTGTGGGAGATGATGGATAATATCGAATGTTGTTTGAAGATGATCTATATCGGGATTTAAAAAATAAAAATAAAAAAATGCTAATAGTTTGTGTGACTTTGAGATTTAACATTTTAAAACCTCTGTTCCCGAAGGTATACCTTCGGGCTGTGAAAATTCGTGCAGGTGTACTCGCATCAGTCTTAATGCGGGCAAAGGGGCGGGGCTTAGATGGGCAATAATCGTGAACAGGAAGATGCAGCTCGGCAGCTGTTTGAAAGTAACCGCTGGCCTTAGGATGTTGAAGTGACCGATGTGTGTGAAACCGAAAGTACAGCACTGTCCACATCACTAGATAAGCCCCGCCCATTTGTATTCAAATTGTCCTCGCTTCGAAGCTTTTGAGTCTTGAAATAAAACCAAATTCACTTTCATCGACACAATGATTTAGCAGATAGAAAGCTGAGAGTGAATTTTATATCTGTGCCAAGTGTCATATTCAAGCGATGATCTGATTTCCAGATCTGATTTCCAGATGTTACCGTGTCATACTTTAAAGAGAATTTGTTTCGAACGTTGTTGTTGAAGTGTTGCTTTACGTCCACAGAAACCGTAGGCTTATTAGGGACGGCCACCTCGACTTTCACACAGCTCCACAGATTATTTTTTTTTCTTTTTTTTCTCTCGAATTTCCCGACACACTATTTATAGGCAGGCCGACACTTTAAGGTCATAATGGCAGCAGAAAGCTGAAACTGAAAGTTGTGTTTTCACTATAAGTTCAGTAACGTTCGAAATTTTTACGTGTATTTAACGGACACAATTGACGCATTTTCCTGCCTCGGTAAAAAAAAAACACACACACACACACACACGTTGACGTTTCTTCCGATGCAGCTGTGTATTCCAACGCGTTTCAGGCTGCACATATTCATACCGTTTCGGAGTGACCTAGCTGAGATCATTTTGAGGCCGCAGGAGAGTTTGAAAAACAGAAGATATGTATTTCTCTGTGTTCGGAATTCGAGTAGTCTGAGCGTTTTTCTTGATGTAGTGGGTCGCTCTACTGTCTATTCGGAGTGTTCTTCCACTGACTTCCAAAGCAGCATCGACACACTCTTCCCTCTCTCCCTCTCCCTCTTTTCTCTCCCTGTCTCTCTTTTCCTCCCCCCTCTCTGTATTACCGTGTATTACATCACTAATAAATTACTGCTGTTACCACACTGTTTGTGTGTGTGTGTGTGTGTGTGTGCGTGCGTGCGTGCGTGCGTGCGTGCGTGCGTGCGTGCGTGCGTGCGTGCGTGCGTGCGTGCGTGCGTGAGTGTGTGTGTGTGTGTGTGTGTATGTGTGTGTGTGTGTGAGAGAGAGAGGGGGGGGGGGGGGGGCGGGCGGGGAGCAGGAATTGCCTTGAACAATTAGACACGTACGTGCCATTTGTGATCTACATTCATTCCCCGCGCCACTGAGCCATACACTGTCTTCGTGATTTACAAATATTTGCAGGTATCGTCAGCACCTTTCAAGCATTGCAGTGTATATATGCATCTTATATTTTCATTATCATTTTTAAAGTTATTCCATTGATTTTGATGTTCTTGTTGTCTGTCTCTCTGTCTGTCTGTCTGTCTCTGGCTAAAGAACTCTGGACGTCACAAATAAGTACTTAACACGTGCGTAATTAAAATGACCCAGTTCATTCCCTCTCTCTCTCTCTCTCTCTCTCTCTCTCTCTCTCTCTCTCTCTCTCTCTCTCTCTCTCTCTTTCGGCCTTTCTGTCTCCGAATTTCTCCATCTCTCTTGCGGTCGGTCAATGAATGCCCAAATGGTGACGAAGCAAACGGCCAGCACTGTGACTCCGCCACCACATTGCCACCGCTGTGACGCCCCCCCACCCCCACCCCCAGGACTGCCACTACTGTCACCCCCACCCCGACTACCACCACTATGACACCCCCGGACTGCCATCACTGTGACAACCCCCCACGGACTGCCATCACTGTGACATCCCCCCACGGACTGCCATCACTGTGACATCCCCCGGACTGCCATCACTGTGACACCCCCGGACTGCCATCACTGTGACAACCCCCCACGGACTGCCATCACTGTGACATCCCCCGGACTGCCATCACTGTGACATCCCCAGGACTGCCATCACTGTGACATCCCCACGGACTGCCATCACTGTGACATCCCCCGGACTGCCATCACAGTGACCCCCCAGGACTGCCTCACTGTACTGCCCCCCCCCGGACTGGCATCACGGTGACCCCCCCCCCCCCCCCCGCACTGCCATCATTGTGACACCCCAGGACTGCCATAACTGTGACACCCCTTCCCCCGGACTGCCATCACCGTGACCCCCCCCCCGGACTGTCATCACTGTGTCCCCCACCCCCAGGACTGCCATCACTGTGAACCCTCAGGACTGCCATCATTGTGCCCCCCCCCCCCCCCCCCGTCTGCCATCACCCTGAACCCGCCACCCCTCCCCCATCCAGGACTGCCATCACTGTGACCCCCCTCCCCCGGACTGCCATTACTGTGACCCCCCTCCCCCCGGACTGCTATCACTGAGTCCCCCCCCCGGACTGCTATCACTGAGACCCCCCCCCCACCCTGCTATCACTGTGACACCAACCCCACCCCCGGACTGCTATCACTGTGACACCAATCCCACCCCTGGACTGCTATCACTGTGACACCCCTCCCCCCGGACTGCCATCACTGTGACACCCTCCCTCCTCCCCCTCCCCGGGTTGCCATCACTGTGTCCCCCCAGGACTGCCATCACTGTGACACCCCCATCCCCCACCCCGGACTGCCATCACTGTGTCCCCCCAGGACTGCCATCATTGTGTCCCCCAGGACTGCCATCACTGTGATCCCCCCCCCCGGACTGCCATCCGTGACCCCCCCCTCCCCCAGGACTGCCATCACTGTGACACACCCCTCCCACCCCGGACTGCCATCACTGTGTCCCCCCCACCCCGGATTGCCATCACTGTGACCCCCCCGGATTGCCATCACTGTGACCCCCCAGGATGCCATCACTGTGACCCCCCCCCCGGACTGCCATCACTGTGACACCCCCCTCCCCCCCGACTGCCATCACTGTGACCCCCCACCCGATCACTGCCCCACCCCCACCCCCACCCACCGGATGTGACTCCCCGCAGCCCCACCCCCACTACCGTTACTGTGACCTCACCCACTGCACCACCGCTGCAATTTGCCCTCAAGTAATTTCTGATCCCAGAGGCTCTAGACAGGAACGAGCTCAATTAGGTTACGTAACAGCCGTCTGTTCTAATGAGTGCCTCTCCCCCCCATTACGGTGACACGGGCTGGCACACGCATCGGCCACCATGCCGGTACCTCCACCCCCCCCTCCCCGCCCTACCCTACCCTACCCCCCCCCCCCAACACCCCACACACCCCCCCCGCCCTACCCTACCCACCCCCACCCCCCAACACACACACACACACAACCCCCCACCCCACCCCACCCCACTACGCCAGCAGTAATGGTAATGATACCACTGCACTGTAGCATCTCTTCCCGAGAGGCTCGTGGGCTTTTTCTGGGATACCTTCTTTTTAAACTAGGTGGGTTTTCGTCCCCCCCCCCCCCCCGCCCCCGCCATTACCCCTTCCCCCACCCCCCACCCTCCCGCCCCCTTTTTTCATCGTTGAGGAAGCGAACATGTTCCATCATGTCAATCAGGTATCAATTCTTGGCGGCAGTTTTTGAGAGGGTCAGGTCAACTTTACCGAGTTAGAAATGCAAATGGAGTCTTAATCATAAAAATATCGCCAGAGCAAATAACAATGGCCAAAACCGCGTGGAAATCCCGCTAGAAAACAAACGAAAACAAAAACAAGCCCCACAAAATGTATGTGGGAAGATGTGCACACGAAGACAGTGGGCGCCACGGACGTGTTGTTGACAACGTGGAGGAAGGTTACAGTTCAAACTCTGCCTGACGCACAGTCCCTGTCCCTGTCATCGTGCCCCTGTCCTGGTCATCGTACCGCACGTGCCAGCTCCTTGTCTGTATGTCTGCGTGGTTAACTATGCCTAGCCCGATGTCTGTATGTCTGCTATGCCTAGCCCACTGTCTGTATGTCTGCTTGGCTAACTATGCCTAGCCCGCTGTCCGTATGTCTGCGTGGTTAACTATGCCTAGCTCACTGTCTGTATGTCTGCTGTGCCTAGCCCACTGTCTGTATGTCTGCTTGGTTAACTATGCCTAGCCCGCTGCCTGTATGTATGCGTGGTTAACTATGCCCAGCCCGCTGTCTGTATATCCGCGTGGTTAAATATGCCTAGCCCACTGTCTGTATGTCTTCGTGGTTAACTATGCCTAGCTCACTGTCTGTATGTCTGCGTGGTTATCTAGGCCTAGCCCACTGTATATCTGCTATGCCTTGCCCACTGTATGTTAACTATGCCTAGCCCGCTGTCTGTATGTCTGTGTGGTTAACTATGCCTAGCCCGCTGTCTGTATGTGTGCGTGGTTAACTATGCCTAGCCCACTGTCTGTATGTCTGCGTAGTTAACTATGCCTAGCCCGCAGTCTGTATGTCTGCGTGGTTAACTATGCCTAGCCCACTGTCTGTATGTCTGCGTGTTTAACTATGCCTAGCCCACTGTCTGTATGTCAGCGTGGTTAACTATGCCTAGCCCGCTGTCTGTATGTCTGCGTGGTTAACTATGCCTAGCCGCTGTCTGTATGTCTTCGTGGTTAACTATGCCTAGCCCGCTGTCTGTATGTCCGCGTGGTTAACTATGCCTAGCCGCTGTCTGTATGTCTTCGTGGTTAACTATGCCTAGCCCACTGTCTGTATGTCTGCGTGGTTAAATAGGCCTAGCCCGCTGTCTGTACGTCTGCGTGGTTAACTATGCCTAGCCCGCTGTCTGTATGTCTGCGTGGTTAAATAGGCCCAGCCCACTGTCTGTATGTCAGCGTGGTTAACTATGCCTAGCCCGCTGTCTGTATGTCTTCGTGGTTAACTATGCCCAGCCCACTGTCTGTATGTCCGCGTGGTTAAATAGGCCTAGGCCGCTGTCTGTACGTCTGCGTGGTTAACTATGCCTAGCCCGCTGTCTGTATGTCTGCGTGGTTAAATAGGCCCAGCCCACTGTCTGTATGTCTGCGTGGTTAACTATGCCTAGCCCGCTGTCTGTATGTCTGCGTGGTTAACTATGCCCATCCCGCTCTCTGTATGTCTACGTGGTTAACTGTGCATAGCCCGTGTCTGTATGTCTGCGTGGTTAACTATGCCTAGCCCGCTGTCTGAATATCTGCGTGGTTAACTAGGCCTAGCCCACTATCTGTATGTCTGCGTGGTTACTGTACCTATTCCGTGTTCTTTTATGGGTGATGTATCTGTGCGTTGTCCTTGTCATTGTATGGGTGATGTATCTGTGAGTACTCCATGTCCTTTCAACGATGATGTATCTGCGCGTACTGCATGTCCTTTTATGCGTGATTTATCTGTGCTTTCTGCATGTCCTTCTCAGCGTGATGTAACTGTGCTTGCTCCTTATCCTTGTGTCTGAGTGATGTAACTGCCTAGTCCATGTCTTTTTGGGGGTGATGTATCTGTTCCTACTCCATGTCCACGTTTCTTGACAAGATAATTGTTTCTACCTATCCATGTCTTTGTGTGTGGATGATGTAACTGTGCTTACTCCAGATGTATGTGGCTTGGTGTATCTGTGCCTACTTGCTCCTTGTCTTTGTGTTTTTGCGATGCTACCGTGCCTAACTACTCCGTGTTTTTATGATGTTACTGTGCCTACCTACTCCGTGTTTTTATGATGTTACTGTGCCTACCTACTCCGTGTTTTTGTGATGTTACCGTGCCTACCTACTCCGCGTTTTTATGATGTTACTGTGCCTACCTACTCCGTGTTTTTGTGATGTTACCGTGCCTACCTACTCCGCATTTTTGTGATGTTACCGTGCCTACCAACTTCGTGTCCTTGTGTCTTTGTAATGTTACCGTGCCTACCTACTCCGTGTCCTTGTGTCTTTGTGGTGTCACTGTGTTTATCTACTTCGTGTCCTTGTGTCTTTGTGGTGTCACTGTGCCTACCTACTTCGTGTCCTTGTGTCTTTGTAATGTTACCGTGCCTACCTACTCCGTGTCCTTGTGTCTTTGTGGTGTCACTGTGCCTACCTTCTCCGTGTCCTTGTGTCTTTGTGGTGTCACTGTGCCTACCTACTCCGTGTCCTTGTGACTTTGTGGTGCACTGTGCCTACCTACTCCGGTCTTGTGTCTTTGTGGTGTCACTGTGCCTACCTACTCCGTGTCCTTGTGTCTTTGTGGTGTCACTGTGCCTACCTTCTCCGTGTCCTTGTGTCTTTGTGGTGTCACTGTGCCTACCTTCTCCGTGTCCTTGTGTCTTTGTGGTGTCACTGTGCCTACCTTCTCCGTGTCCTTGTGTCTTTGTGGTGTCACTGTGCCTACCTACTCCGTGTCCTTGTGACTTTGTGGTGTCACTGTGCCTACCTACTCCGTGTCCTTGTGTCTTTGTGGTGTCACTGTGCCCTCTCTGTGCCTTTGAACCAGAAGATGACACAAACAGCAAAACTCCCACGACAGTGGTAAATGCTGCAAAAACGAGAAATTGAAAAAGTGAACCAATGATCGCTCAGCACTGACATTTTGTTTGTTTGTTTTGGTTTTTTTTTTTTATATAAATAAACTACACCTCTGCTTCAGGATAAATATACCCCCCCACCCCACCCCCACCCCACCCCCCCAAAAAATAAAATTATAAAAAAATATTTCGCTCTGGTCTGAGCCGACATTTGGGCTTCCTTTCCGGATATAGCGTGAGCTCGTGTTTCAAGCCTCTTTCCTTGCTTTTGCATGAGCTTGTTCCTTAAGCCCCTTTTCTGACTCTGAACTTTTACTTCCTTTTCTTGACTTGCTTTAGCCTGAACTTTTACTTCATCTTCCATTGCTTGCTCTATCCCAAACTCCTAACCTGAACTAGCTCTTACTTTATTTTCCTTTACTTGCTGTCGCCTGAACTCCTACGGTAGTTTGTTTTACTTGCTCCAGCCTGAACTCTTACGGTAGTTTGTTTTACTTGCTCCAGCCTGAACTCCTACGGTAGTTTCCTTTGATTGTTGTCGCCTGAACCCTCACTTTAGTTTCCTTTACTTGCTCTAGCCTGAACTCTTACGGTTGTTTGTTTTTACTTGCTCCTGCCTGAACTCTTACGGTTGTTTGTTTTTACTTGCTCTAGCCTGAACTCTTACGGTTATTTGTTTTTACTTGCTCTAGCCTGAACTCTTACGGTTGTTTGTTTTTACTTGCTCCATCCAGCCTGCACTCTTACGGTAGTTTGTTTTACTTGCTCCAGCCTGAACTCTTGCGGTAGTTTCTTTTACTTGCTCTAGCCTGAACTCTTACGGTTGTTTGTTTTACTTGCTCTAACCTGAACTCTTACGGTAGTTTCTTTTACTTGCTCCAGCCTGAACTCTTACGGTAGTTTGTTTTACTTGCTCTAACCTGAACTCTTACGGTTGTTTGTTTTTACTTGCTGCAGCCAGAACTCTTACGGTTGTTTGTTTTGACTTGCTCAAGCCTGAACTCTTACGGTTGTTTGTTTTTACTTGCTCTAGCCTGAACTCTTACGGTTGTTTGTTTTTACTTGCTCTAGCCTGAACTCTTACGGTTGTTTGTTTTGACTTGCTCAAGCCTGAACTCTTACGGTTGTTTGTTTTTACTTGCTCTAGCCTGAACTCTTACGGTTGTTTGTTTTTACTTGCTCTAGCCTGAACTCTTACGGTTGTTTGTTTTTACTTGCTCCAGCCAGAACTCTTACGGTAATTTCTTTTACATGCTCCAGCCAGCCAGAACTCTTACGGTAGTTTCCTTTCTCTGCTATAACTTGCCTGAACTAGCTGCTGTTTTAAGGCCTGGGCCGGCAGAAGCGGTAGAGCAGCTGGGGAGAAAGGGTGGGTGTAACTGTTTTGTGCAAGTTGCTGGGGTATCTGGGGAGAAAGGGTGGGTGTAATTGTTTTGTGCAAGTTGCTGGGGTAGCTGGGGAGAAAGGGTGGGTGTAATTGTTTTGTGCAAGTTGCTGGGGTAGCTGGGGAGAAAGGGTGGGTGTAATTGTTTTGTGCAAGTTGCTGGGGTAGCTGGGGAGAAAGGGTGGGTGTAATTGTTTTGTGCAAGTTGCTGGGGTAGCTGGGGAGAAAGGGTGGGTGTAATTGTTTTGTGCCAGTTGCTGGGGTAGCTGGGGAGAAAGGGTGGGTGTAATTGTTTTGTGCAAGTTGCTAGGCCTGACGGCAGGTGGTCTGAAGCTGCCGCAATCATCTTTTTGATCCCGCCGCGCTGTCCGCTCCGACCTGCGCCTCCTCCTGGCCCTAAAGATCACTTCCGGGGTCCCCCAGGGAGCTGGCTGGTTGACAAGCATGTGCTCCATCTTCGTCCAGCGTCGGGAGGCAAGCGAAACAAGCGGCCCTCTGGCTCCCTCCAATGCATTGCTAATGGAATATTAGATGAGGACATGATATCGTTCACCTCGCTCTTCGGCTTGGTCTGCAGTGGGGCACTAGCCCACCAAGGACTTCAAAGGGAGAAACGATTCGCGATACAGAGAGACAGTACAGTGTGTGTGTGTTTGTGTGTGTGTGTTTGTGTGTGTGTGTGTGTGTGTGTGTGTGTGTGTGTGTGTGTGTGTGTGTGTGTGTGTGTGTGTGTGTGTGTGTGTGTGTGTGTGTGTTGTGTGTTTTGGTGTGTGTGTGTGTGTGTGTTGTGGTGTGTGTGTGCGTGCGCGTGTGTATGCGTGTATGCGTACGTGCGTGCGTGCATGTTCGTGCATGTGTGTGTTTGTGTGTTTGTGTGTGTGTGTGTGTGTGTGTGTGTGTGTGTTTTGGTGTGTGTGTGTGTGTGTGTGTGTGTCATGCGCATGTGAGTGTGTGTGCATGCGGCGCGCGCGTGTGTGTGTGTGTATATGTGTCTGTGTACGTGCGCGTGTGCATGCGTGGTGTCTGCGTGCATTTATATATATATATATATATATATATATATATATATATATATTATATATATATATATATATATATATATATGTGTGTGTGTGTGTGTGTGTGTGTGTGTGTGTGTGTGTGATGAGTGTTGTGCAATAACGTACTACATTTCAAGGACAGCTAGGTAAAATGAGGGTACGCCGAGTCAACGATGACATCCATATCAGGGCGAGGTTAGCGAAGGAAGATGCATGGTATCTCAGATCAGGACGAGTGTCGGTCACAGCTGGGACACTTGCCTTGGTCGAGGTTCGGTTGTCTTCGTATTATTGTGTTTTAATTCAGCCACCGCGGGTCTCGCTAGCCGCCCCACGTTTACCTCCATTGTACTTGTGATATCACGGTTGCAGCAACTGGGAGTAAGACGGAAACATTTCCTCTGAGTGTAAGAGCCTGTCCGTGTGGCCGATACTAGGAGTCATTTACTTTCTGCTTCATGTCAAATCCGTTTACGCACACAGACGCATATATAATCACAGACACACAGACACAGATACACAAACACACACACACACATCACGCGCGCACACACACGCACACAGACACATATATAATCACACACACACACACACACACACACACACACACACACACACACACACACACACACACCACACACACACACCACGCGCCACACACATACGCACACATGCACGCACACACACACACACGCACGCATGCACGCACGCACGCACGTGCGCACACACTACACACACACACACACACACACACACACACCACACACACACACACACACACACACACACACACACACACAGATTTTTCCGTATGGAACGACCGCGGGATTTGTCAAGCTTTAATAATTGACGCTGACATTGACACTGACACATTTCCCTGTTGCAGCATTTGCAGTGGGTGCTGTTGTTTTGCTTTTGTTGTTGAAAACTCATCGTCTTCGTCCCAGTCTCACCATAATGCATTTACAGGATTTAAATTGTTCTTGTCGACCCTGTGCAAAACCATTTGTAAGCAAGAGAAGGGGAAAGGGAGGCGGGAGGGGTCAGGGAGGGTTGGAGGTGGGGGAGGGTTGGCGGTGGGGGAAGGGCGGGGCAGGGGGCGTGGGGGGTGGGGGGGGGGTGGAGGGGTGGGGGGGGGGTGACAGAGGTTCACGTCTGCGTTGTTTGCTAATGTTATGTCTACAGTGTGACTGATACTTGCGTATTTGCCACGCAGTTGTTTTCCCCACCCTTGGCCTATGCTCCACGTACTGCTTCAGTGTCCATCCACATGCATGCACAGTGGTTGGAGTTTGGGCAGTAACTGGCAGGCCCCAATTCGTTCTGTCGATCGGCTGCATGGTCTCTGGGGGGGGGGGGGGGACTGGCAGCGAATGAACTCCTAGGCAGTGGTAGATGGGAGCGGGCTGGGCAGCGTGAAAAGCAGTTCTTAGCTGAATCCGCCAGCATCGCTATAAGGTGGTTGAACGGTACACAAGGTGATCACCAATGGATTCAGGTTATGACCACTGGATTCTCACCAGTGGATTCAGGTTATCACCAGTGGATTCGGGTGAATGTATTAAGGTGATCATCAGTGTATTTAGTTGATCATCTGTCTGTTTTGGTGATCATCAGTGTATTAAGGTGATAATGAATTGCATTTAGCTGATCATTAATGGATCAACGTGATCATCAGTCGATTTAGGTGATCATCAGTGCATCAGTGTATTAAGGTGATCATCAAAGGTGATTAATCGCTGTAGGTGATCATCAGTGTATTAAAGTAATGATGAATGTATTTAGGTGATCATCAATGTATCAACGTGATCATCAAACGGTTCAGGTGATCATCAGTGCATGAATGTATTAAGGTGACCATCAGTTAACTGATCATCAATGGATTTAGGTGGTCATCATTGTATTAAGGTGAACATCAATTAGCTGATCATCAATGGATTTGGGTAGTCATCAATGTATTAAGGTGATAATGAATGTATTTAGGTGATAATGGATTTAGGTAGTCATCAATGTATTTAGGTGATAATGAATGTATTGAGGCGATCAGTGGAATGACGTGATAGTCAATGGATTTAGGTGATGATCAATGCGCTAAGGTGATAGTGAATTTATTTAGATGACCATCACTGGAGCAAGGTGATGGTCAGTGGATTTAGATGGTATTCAAGGCTGGATAGTGACCACACGTGCACAAGGGTGAGCAGGCAGGGGACACGTGCTGTACGTGTTTTCCCAAGTGACTCTGAAGGACCAGGTCACTGAGAAAGACACGCTCTGGGCACACATCACGGCGGGACTGCAGTCTGCACCGTGGGATCTAAGGACATTTAGAACGACTGCAGTGTTGACGAAGAGGTGCTTCACCTGCCACACACTGACGTCGTGTTGCTGCTTGTCATGTGGATACTTCTTGCTAACTGCTGTTGTTATAGTTGCTAACAGCAGTAACAATACTTTTTTTTATTCACCCCAGCGGGAAATCAAAGTTGTTCGATCTGATACATACTAAAGCACAACTAAACATTGAATTTAAACAGTATTCTAATAATTCAAGGTCACCACATGCACACGCGCACGCACGCACGCACGCACGCACGCACGCACGCACGCACGCACGCACGCACGCACACCCGCACGCACGCACGCACGCACGCACGCACGCACGCACGCACGCACGCACACACACACACACACACACACACACACACACACACACACACACACACACACACACACACACACACACACACACACACACACACACACACACACACACACACACTAATATACATGCATCTCCTGTGTCTCCATCTACTCACGTCTGATGCTAACGCCCAGCAGTACGTAAAAAAATGTTTTTGTCCCAGCAAACCCAAAATGATCAGAAGGGTGTTCAGGCTTACCGCCCAAGTCACGAAGCTGATGGTTTAGACACACGGAAATGGTGCAGTGAGATGCCCTAACACTGCGTCCGCCGAGGGGCGAAGAACACAGTCTGAATGCAATGGATGTGTCGTTCCACTTCCCTGTCAGTGGTATAACTATAACAACTGTTCCTGTTGCTGTTGTTGGTGTATGAGGCACATAGGTCGCAATGATCGGAAGGGTGTGTCCAGTTACCGCTCTAGCGTTTGCTGTTGCTGAGGAATGAGGCAGATGGCATTGATGTAATTGGTGTGTCCTGTTACCGCCCCAGCGTTGCTGTTGCTGAGGAATGAGGCACATGGCAATAATGTCATGAGTGTGTCATGTTACCACCCTAGCGTTGCTGTTGCTGTTGCTGAGGAATGAGGCAGATGGCATTGATGTAATTGGTGTGTCCTGTTACCGCCCTAACGTTGCTGTTGCTGAGGAATGAGGCACATGGCAGTGCTGTAATTGATGTGTCCTGTTACGGCCCTAGCGCTGCTGAGGAATGAGGCATATGGCAATGATGTAATTAGTGTGTCCTGCTACCGCCCTAGCGCTGCTGTTGCTGAGGAATGAGGCACATGGCAATAATGTCATGGGTGTGTCATGTTACCGCCCTAGCGTTGCTGTTGCTGAGGGACGTGACACAAGGCAGTCATAGTGGGTGTGTCCTGTTACCGCCCTAGCGTTGCTGTTGCTGAGGGATGAGGAACATGGCAATGATATAATGGACGTGCAGTGGGCCTGGGGTGCGTCTTCTTTCTATCTTTAGATACCCTGGTGCGCCTGCGACGGAAAAATTGGTTATGATTGAATTACCTTGTCATTGCTCCTCTCTCTCTCTCTCTCTCTCTCTCTCTCTCTCTCTCTCTCTCTCTCTCTCTCTCTCTCTCTCTCTCTCTCTCTCGTAATATTTCGTGAATCAAAAAAGAATTTCGCTCAAAGCCTTGAAGCTTCCTTTAATTTTCATTATGATGCAAAGAACGTGCAATATCTGACCAATCGATCATTGCCAAAGAAAAATGGGATTTTTGAGCCACGGTTGTGCCCTGACTGGCGCATGTTGTCCAGGTGGAGTCGACGACTTTCCCTGATCTCGGGAACTAGCTGGTGGACGTCGGTCCCCTCGGTGCTGTTGTCCCACTGGTCCAGTTCCTGTCCGACTGTCCGTCTCTGTCACACGATCAGACTGCAGTGTGGTCTCAGTCCCGTTTTCCAAAACAATACGGACATGAAGCGCGTGTGAGATGTTCTCTTTTGCTAGTGTTTGTTTAAGATATAGTATTAAATGTTACTATATTGTATAATACTCTACGTCTTTTTCTAATAATTTGGTTATATTTTACCCTCGCTGCGTCTCCAACCATCATGCCTGTGGTTTGTCGTGTTCTCGAGTTCTTTTATCAACTACGGTTGAAACCCTTCTCTCTGTATCTCTGTCTCTGTCTCTATCTCTCTGTCTCTCTCTCCCTCCCTCCCTCTCTCTCTCTCTCTCCGTTACCCCCCTCACCCACCCACCCGCACACACACCCGCCACCCCCTAGCTCCTGCCCTGCCCCCATTCTTCCCCGGTGGTCTCATCTTGCCTGTCTTGTCTCAATTTGCTGAGCTTCATCTTTAGCTCTCTCCGTCCCCTTTCTCACAGCTAATCGGGCTCAATGGGCAGAAGATTAGAGACAGAGAGCCTTGCGAAGAGCGGGACAAAGCAGGGAAGCCATGATGCAGAAGCCGTTGCTTTTTGGGGGCCGGGCCGCTACCGCTGCTGCTGCTGCTGCTGCTGCTGCTGCTGCCGTCGTGATGAAACGCCTGGGCAACGAAGCAGGGGGACAGAGTTAATTACGCCACGCGAGGGGCATGCGCCCAGCAGCGACTGCAGACAGCGCAGGCCAGTCAACGCTCCGACCTGTTGTGCTAGCTTCCTGTGTGCTGGGCTAACGACGTACGTGCGTACGTATGTACGTACTGTCAAGGTACGTACGTACTCTCACAGGGAGCAAGCAGCCCGCGCCTCCGGCAACCGCCATTATTGGCAGCCGGCTCCACAAATCGAGAACTGCAGTAAAAACCTGGTTGGTTAAACGTGTTTAACGCCGAGTTATCTCCGAAGAGGTACTGGCGGGGACCGAGATCCCAGGAGGTGGGGGAAGAGGGAGACTGTACCTAACGCTGCACTGTCACCACCGGCATGACTGCTGCATTCAGACGGGCAGTGACGAGAGCTGCTAAGTGCCCGCTGGATTTGCATTTTTGGAATTAATGTGCGTTTTGCATCTTACAACTCCATCTGTGGAACTGTGGCAGCCAGCGCCATGGGCGGGCCGCAGCCTACGCAGCGACTGCTGGCCTCACGTACGTCCTTCAGTCTCTGCCACAGTTCGTGACAGAATAGCCCCGAAAGCCGATACACGACTTCCCGTTTTTTGTCGGTGCTGGAATGAAAGAGGAGCTTGGATTGGCTACGATGTCAGTGACTGTAGCAGAGACGAGAGGAGTTGGGACTGGATATGATGTCATTAACTGTAGCAGAGACGAGAGGTGTTGGGACTGGACATGATGTCACCAACTGCAGCAGAGACGAGAGGAGTTGGGACTGGACATGATGTCACTAACTGTAGCAGAGACGAAAGGAAGAGCTGGGACCGGACATGATGTCAGCAACTGTAGCACAGACGAAAGGAAGACAAGTTCAAAGTTGCTGCTTGGCATGCAGCATCCAACAGCGACTGGAGACAGAACCCACCAGTCAACGCCCCGACCTGTTGCGCTTCCTGTGAAACGAGAGTCAGTTACAGCGCAGCACATTTTGGTTCAGAGTGTAGACTGTAAAGACTCTGTGTCAGAGCGTTGACAGTGCATCGCTTACAGGAAGGGAAATATTGTTTCCGGTGCAAGACTTGCCCCAAGACCACCTGGAGGGAAGTAATAGAGAATCCAAGTATGCGGCAACGACTGCTGTTACTGAACCTTTCAAGATAAAAAGCGGGAGGTAGGGGGAGAGGGGGACGGGAGGGGGTACAGAGAGATCGGGGGTGGAGGGGGGGGGGGGGGTGAGCGAGAGAGGGGGAAAGGGAGGGAGGAACACAGAGAGAGCTGGAGAGAGGGAGGGAGAGGCTGGACGGGGAGAGAGAGAGAGGGCGCGGGAGATGATAATATGAAATTCTTTATTTTTGAGGAAAGTATGTATATAAGCATTATGCTGTTGGTTTTTACACCCAGCCCTAGTCCAAACCAGGGACTGTTCTAGATCAAAATATACATGTACACATTTCCTAGGCTACGACGACACCGGCACACATGAAATAAGTGAAGTTTAGAGAGGGGGGAGGGGGGGAGGTAGGTAGGGAGAGGGGGGGAGGGAAGAGAGGGAGGGAGGGGAGAGAGAGGGAAGGGAAGAGAGGGAGGGAGGGGAGAAAGAGGGAAGAGAGGGAGGGAGGGGAGAGAGAGAGGTGATGGGGTTGTGGAGGAAGCAATAGAAGCCACAGGCATCATCTGTGCGTGGTATTTGATGAGCCGATCGCCCCGCCTTCTTCTGGGAAAATATTTCCCTTAAAAAAATGTTTTTATTAGGTTATTCACAGGACTGGATGATGTAGCCGAGTGATGTCACTGACCAGTTTTATTTGTGTTACAGCGTTATCCTATCGTCTATAACCTCCCCAACACGTTATCCAGTGGTCTGTAACCACCAAACACATTATCCAATGGTCTATAACCACCCCAACACGTTATCCAGTAGTCTGTAACCACCAAACACGTTATCCAATGGTCTATAACCACCCCAACACGTTATCCAATGGTCTATAACCACCCCAACACGTTATCCAGTAGTCTGTAACCACCAAACACGTTATCCAATGGTCTATAACCACCCCAACACGTTATCCAATGGTATATAACCACCCCAACACGTTATCCAGTAGTCTGTAACCACCAAACACGTTATCAAATAGTCTGCAAACACCCCAGCACGTTATCCAATAAGTACCCCAACACGTTATCCAATGATCTATAACAACCCCAACACGTTATCCAGTGGTCTATAACCACCCAACACGTTATCCAATGGTCTGTAACCACCCAACACGTTATCCAGTAGTCTGTAACCACCCAACATGTTATCAAATAGTCTGCAACCACCCCAGCACGTTATCCAATAAGCACCCCAACACGTTATCCAATGATCTATAACAACCCCAACACATTATCCAATGGTCTATAACCACCCCAATATGTTATCCAATGGTCTGTAACCACCCAACACGTTATCCAATGATCTATAACCACCACTCACGTTATCCAATGGTCTATAACCACCCCAATACGTTATCCAATGGTCTGTAACCACCCAACACGTTATCCAATGATCTATAACCACCACTCACGTTATCCAATGGTCTATAACCACCCCAATACGTTATCCAATGGTCTGTAACCACCCAACACGTTATCCAATGGTCTGTAACCACCCCAACACGTTATCCAATGGTCTGTAACCACCCAACACGTTATCAAATAGTCTGCAAACACCCCAGCACGTTATCCAATAAGTACCCCAACACGTTATCCAATGATCTATAACAACCCCAACACGTTATCCAGTGGTCTATAACCACCCAACACGTTATCCAGTGGTCTGTAACCATCCAACACGTTATCCAATGGTCTGTAACCACCAAACACGTTATCCAATGGTCTATAACCACCACTCACGTTATCCAATGGTCTGTAACGTACCCCAGCACATTATTCAATGGTCAATGGTTATTTCGGTATCCGTTCCACCCCCGTGTTACCGCAGTAGCACGTAAAAGATCCAGGTCATTCTGTCAAAAGTGCAGGTAGCAGGTTACAGCTAAACACGCATACACCTTACGTATGTGGCTTTGCATGAAGTAACATGGTGCATGTTGTATGGTGTACACAGAACTTGCGCCGAGACGGCAGCAGTTTCATGTGGCACCAGCCATGCCAGCGCTGTAAGTACACCACTTCGGTGGATATTCAAGAACGCGCTGAAAAAGAAAAACAACAACCTAGTCACTCATGTAGAATCACATGCGAGCGCAGTGAGTCTGCTCGAGAGCGGAGAATAGCGCTACATAAAAGCCAGCGCTGTAAGTACACCACTTCGCTGGATATTCAAAAACGCGCTAAAAAATATATAAAAAGCTAGTCACTCATGTAGAATCACGTGCGAGCGCAGTGAGTCCGCTCGAGAGCGGAGAATAGCGCTATATAAAAGCAATCATCATCACCATCGTCTTAATATCTACCTTTCTGGTCCATTCGCCTTCATTTGTTCCAAATCCTGTCCTTACCTCTGTGCTTGTAGCCACAAACGATTTAAGCAGGGTCCCGTGGTGAGTGCCCGCGGAATACATATAGGTACCATGCGTCATTGTGTGTTGATTGATAGACAGATGGTTGGCTTTTCGAGTTGAAACAGTGAATTAGACAAACTTAACCCCTTCACTGCCCCAGCCTGTAAAATGTCCGGGCTGAAAGATGCACGGACGCGCCTGCAAACAGTATATTTTCCTGTCCAATAACTTCTACTTTCGATGCTTTGATTATATCGTGATTATCCTTTCACATGCCAGTACGATAAAGAAAACAAATAGGGCTTAAGGGTTTAAAATTTCGTACTATTATTGGTCGTTTTCAAATGACATCGCTGCGGTGAAGGGGTTTATTGATTGTGATTTGGTGACTTGCATTGATTGCGCGATTCGCCCTGAGGTGACCCTATGCGGTTGACAGAACGTTAAAATCTAGGAACTAAATAACACTCTTTCTCCCTTTTCTTCTCTTTCCTTCCGTAACTGTCTGCCCTTCCCTCTCTCCCCATCCCTGGCTCTAGCGCTCCCCATCTCTAGTTGTCTCCCCTTCGCTCTCTTTCCTTCCGTCGCTCGCTCCCCTTCCCTCTTTCCCTTTTCATATCTCCCCTTCCCTCTCTCCCTCCCTAGTACTCTCCCCTTCCCTAGCTCTCTCCCTGACTCTCTCCCCTTCTCTAGCTCTCTCCCCTTCCCTAGCTCTCTCCTATTCCCTTTCTCCCCTTTCCCTCTCTCCCCTTCCCTCATTCCCCTTCCCTCTCTCTCCTTCCCTAGCTCTCTCCTATTCTCCTATTCCTTCTCTCCCCTTCCATAGCTCTCTCCCATTCCCTAGCTCTCTCTCCCCTTCATTCTCTCCCCTTCCCTCTCTCCCTTTCCCTCTCTCCCCTTCCCTCTCTCCCTTTCCTTCTCTCCCCTTCCCTCTCTCCCTTTCCCTAGCTCTCTCACCTTCCCTACCCCCTCTCCCCTAGCTCTCCCCTCCCCTCTCTCCCTTTCCCTAGCTCTTTCCCCTTCCTCTCTCCCTTCCTAACTCTCTCCCATTCCCTCTCTCCCTTCCCTCTCTCCCCTTCCCTAACCCTCTCCCCTTCCCTCTCTCCCCTTCCCTCTCTCCCCATTCCCTCTCTCCCCCCTTCCCTCTCTCCCCTTCCCTCTCTCCCCTTCCCTTCTCTCTCCTTCCCTAGCTCTCTCCCCCCCTTCCTTCTCCCCCCTTCCCTTTCTCCCCTTCCCTAGCTCTCTCCCCATCCCTCTCTCCCTCTTTGTGTGACTGTTATTGCCCAGAGAACCAACTGCTTCACGGCAACAATAATAACCTTTACGTGTTATATATTATAGTGAAACAAACATGCGTCACTGTGCATCTTATAGTGCAAACAACTTTCGGATGCTACCTATCGTGGAAAGTGTATAGTTCGATGTTTATGTACATAGAATAGATTATGAACGGCAGGTTATGTAAGAAAACGTCATTCAAGCGTTGTACGATAGTTGGTAATACAGGTTCAGAGGCCATTGCAGTTTGGATAATTCTGTGCAGTGAGATATATTTTTAAAATAATAATAGACGGAATATATATATATATATATATATATATATATCGAGAGAGAGAGAGAGAGAGAGAGAGAGAGAGAGAGAGAGAGAGAGAGAGAGAGAGAGAGAGAAAGTCCAAGCATGTCTTGTTTTGGAAACCTTTACTGCAAATTTTCGCCCATCTTGGGGCTTTTTCAAGGCCTGCCCGGTCGGCTTGACTTATTCCTACTATATAAGCAGTAAGATTCAGTTGTAATATAAAACAGAGAGCAGCAGTCAAGTGTTTTACAGATTGAAGACAGCAACATTTATTTACCAGTGCTTCATTTCAAGCTGAAGTGTCGACTGAAACACTCTGAGGTCAATTGTGGCACCGCACACCAGCCGTAGTTACTCTGGTCACTCTGAGGTCAATTGTGGCACCGCACACCAGCCGTAGTTACTCTGGTCACTCTGAGGTAAATTGTGGCACCGCACACCAGCCGTAGTTACTCTGGTCACTCTGAGGTCAATTGTGGCACCGCACACCAGCCGTAGTTACTCTGGTCACTCTGAGGTCAATTGTGGCACCGCACACCAGCCGTAGTTACTCTGGTCACTCTGAGGTAAATTGTGGCACCGCACCCCAGCCGTAGTTACTCTGGTCACTCTGAGGTCAATTGTGGCACCGCACCCCAGCCGTAGTTACTCTGGTCACTCTGAGGTCAATTGTGGCACCGCACCCCAGCTGTAGTTACTCTGGTCACTCTCAGGACCTTTTTCCGATGTAGCTCGAGACATGTTTTAAAAATTCAATTTAAAAGATGTACCTCTGTATGTTCCTTTGGTGGAGTTTATATACCTTGTATTTACACGCATGCCAGGTGAGAGTTACCGTAGACGACTCAGGTCTTTTGTTGTTATACTTGTGTTACGTATTTCGAGCGCTAATTAACTCCCTTGGGTGCTAAATTAAATAGAACTTCAGAGGTTAGTCGGTTTGATCCATGTATTACGATTGAACCCATCAAACCGCATCAAATGTGGGAGGCGAGCCAGGTCCATTCGAAGAAGAAGGTCACTAGGAGCCTAAACATGTAGACAGACGTTGGTTCCATTCCGCTTCGAGTCTTCGAGTCTCCTAGCTTTCTCTTCCAAAGTTGTGGATTATGCATGGGCGCCGTCTGATGATGTCTTCATCCCTTCATAATGAATGAAACATTAAAACTGACTCACATCGCTGCCCATCTTAATGCAGGAGTCATTCTGGTGGATCCCACACCTCCAGGGATCTCGGTCCCCGCCAGTATATGTATACCTCACCAGAGACAACCTGGCGTAAAAAAATAAAATAAAAAAGTCGAGCGAAGGATCCTTTTTTTCTTTCTTCTTTCTCTTTTTTCTTTTTCTTTTTATATCTCAGTCTCAGAAAGTGTGTCGAACGACGCTGCCTAAAAGTGTCTCTCAGTGATTGGCGTCGCCTCGACGCACAAATTTCATACATTATGTAATGATTGCTGGTGCTCTGGGAAGGTGAAGACCCAGGTCCTGAAATGGTGATCGTGCGGAAGACCTCCCTGCAAATGAACAATTCATGGCAACAAGGCACGGCTGCTTTGTGCTTCTCGTCTACTGCACGTACACGTAAAGGATTTTGAACAAGGACAGCAGTACTCTTTGCGCTGATTTAGAAGGCCATTTGTGGAAAATGAGCGGTGGATATAGAAGCGTGCTAAATATCTGAGACATCCAGCTTTTTCACCGAGGGATCGTTTGCACCTGCATAGCTGCCAATCGAAACTGACAGGTGTTGGTCAAAGAATACAGAAAGTTAAAAAGATTGCTGGACAACACAAAACATGCGCAATTTTCCCCTTGAAAATCGGAAATTGGCGTTCTTTTTAACCTTGTTTGTGTTTTAATCTTATCTGAGAACGTTAGCACAGTCAGAAACCGTCCCTTCAGGTCAAACTTTAAGACATTCCCCCCCAAAAAAAAACAACTATAGACCTGCCATGTTTTCTGGTCCGTGCTGCTGTTTTTATGTGCCTCAAGTCTCTGTTTGCTCCACGTTTTGAGTTGTGCATAAATTTTGTATCGGCCAGTATGTTCGTGTGTGCGGGTGCCCGTGTACATAGACGTACATATGTGCGTGCGTGTATGCACTTAGAATAGTCTCTACGGGCAAGATTTTTACGCTTTATAAATGCTAGCACAATAGCAGTCAACATTGTTCCAGATTTTTTCTAACCGAAGTTGAAGCGGAGCAAACATGGAAAGCCTACTGGCTAAAAGAAGACGGACCATACAACCGTTTCGACAAAAAGTGTCTTCATCAGAAACATAGTAACTAACACAATCAAAATCCAAACACATAAAAGATTCAAAAGAACGCTTATTTATTACGACATAGACAACACGATGCAAATTTTCAGGGATATCCCCTACTTCAGGCCACAAAACGACACTTAAACAACAGTGAAACGGTTAAAAACAATGAAAAATGACATGAGAGGTGCTGTAACTTATCTTTTTTGTGTTGTTGTTGTTGACAAAGTTGACTGCTTTTGTGCTAGCATTTATAAAGCGTAAGATCTTGCCCGTAGAGACTATTCTAAGTGCGTACACGCACGCACACATAGTCTACGTACACGGGCACCCGCACACACGAACATATTGGCCATACAAAGCTTAATGTATACACAACTTAAAACGTGCAGCAAACAGAGACTTGAGACACATAAAAACAGCAGCACGGACCAGAAAACATGGCAGGTCTATATTTTGTGGGGGGGGGAATGTCTTAAGGTTTGACCTGAAGGGACGGTTTCTGACTGTGCTAACGTTCTCAGATAAGATTAAAACACAAACAAGGTTAAAAAGAACGCCAATTTCCGATTTTCAAGGGGAAAATTGCGCATGTTTTGTGTTGTCCAGCAATCTTTTTAACTTTCTGTATTCTTTGACCAAAGTTTGCAGTTTCGATTGGCAGCTATGCAGGTGCAAACGGGCACCCGCACACACGAGCACACTGGCCATGCAAACAAAACAACAACAACAAAGAAAAGATAAGTTACTTCACCTCTCAGGTAATTTTTCATTGTTTTTAACCGCTTCACTGTTGTTTAAGTGTCGTTTTGTGGCCTAAAGAAGGGGTTTCCCTGAAAATTTGCATCGTGTTGTCTTTGTCATAATAAATAAGCGTTCTTTTGATTTTTTATGTGTTTGGATCTTATTTTAGAACGCCAGCAGTCATTCGTGATTCAGATTGTTTTTAACACAAACAAAGACGACAGATGTTCATTATGTGTGTATGCTTGTTCAGCGCTTTGAGCCGCAGGGTAGGCGCTTTACAAATTTCCATTATTATTATTATTATAGATAGGCAACAAAAAGTGCGGCAGTATTTGTTGGTATTAGGTATTTTATTCCTGATGAAGGCAATTTTAGATTGAAACGGTTGAGTTGTTTTGTACGCTCCGAGTATAGTTAGTTTCCTTGTTCTCTTCCACCTGCCCTGCTTCCCGTCAGCCACTCGCTTCTTCTTTTAACAGAATTTGCTCGCAGAAGACATTTTCCGTTTTTTCTTCAAGCCTGTAGTTTGTAGAGTACGTATACCTCACTGTGTGGAGAGATATTTATTTTGTTGGAGTCACAGAACAATAAACGTGTGGAAAGTAGTTTGTAGAGTACGTATACCTCACTGTAGTGGACAAATCTTTATTTTGTAGTGTAAATAAAAACAACAGTAACACCACATTCTGTTCAGAATTTTCGGCTTTCTTGAAACCTTTCTCAGTGAACTGTGACTGCAGAATGCTGAGCGTCACAAATACATACGTAAACACATGCGTAATTAAATGTAACCCAGTTCATTTTACGTCTCTCTCTCTCTCTCTCTCTCTCTCTCTCTCTCTCTCTCTCTCTCTCTCTCTCTCTCTCTCTCTCTGACTAAAGAACGCTGGACGTCACAAATAAATACGTAACACGTGCGTAATTAAAATGACCCGGTTCACTCTCTCTCTCTCTGACTAAAGAATGCTGGACGTCACAAATAAATACGTAACACGTGCGTAATTAAAATGACCCGGTTCACACTCTCTCTCTCTCTCTCTCTCTCTCTCTCTCTCTCTCTCTCTCTCTCATTCTACTCGTCTTCTACTTCACTCTCTCTCTCTGACTAAAGAACGCTGGGCGTCACTAATAAGTACGTAACACGTGCGTAATTAAAATGACCCTGTTCATTCTCTCTCTCTTTGAAGAATGCTGGGCGTCACAAGTAAATACGTAAGCATATGTGTCTAATTCAGTGTGCGCGGTTCATTGCACCTTTCTGTCTCTACTCTACACCTTCCTCTTTGGGTCTTCCTGATGTTACAGGAAGACATTGTCAACGTTTCTCTGTGTGTATCTTCCCTTAAACCTATATTTACACCTGACTGACCGTGCCTAATGCTCGTCCACAAAGCCCATGTGGGAAACGGGAAATTCCCTGCAGAAAAACAGCAGGAAAAAAGAAGAAGAAAAAAGGTCGGGAGGGGGGTTGAATTCCCAC
>JABMCL010001223.1:722500-725000 GCA_018857735.1 Alviniconcha marisindica | reverse complement strand
GTTTCTTTCGGTGTCAGTGATGACTGTTTCTTTCTGTGTCAGTGATGACTGTTTCTGTGTCAGTGATGACTGCTCCTTTCGGTATCAGTGATGGCTGTTTCTTTCTTTGTCAGGGATGGCTGTTCCTTTCTGTGTCAATGATGGCTGTTCCTTTCGGTGTCAGTGATGACTGTTTCTTTCTGTGTCAGTGTTGACTGTTTCTGTGTCAGTGATGGCCGTTTCTTTCTGTGTCAGTGATGACTGTTTCTGTGTCAGTGATGACTGCTCCTTTCGGTATCAGTGATGGCTGTTTCTTTCTTTGACGGTGATGACTGTTCCTTTCTGTGCCAATGATGACATTTTCTTTCTTTGTCAGTGATGACTGTTCCTTTCCGTTTCAGTGATGACTGTTTCTTTCGGAGTCAGTGATGACTGTTTCTTTGTCAGTAACACTGTTTCTTTCGGTGTCAGTGATGACTGTTTCTGTGTCAGTGATGACTGTTTCTGTGTCAGTTGTGACTGTTTCTGTGTCAATGGTGACTGTTCCTTTCTGTGTCAGTGATAGCTATTTCTTTCTGTCAGTGATGACTATTCCTTTCTGTATCAGTGATGGCTGTTTCTTTCTGTGTCAGTGATGACTGTTTCTCTGTGTCAGTGATGACTGTTCCTTTAGGTGTCATTGACATCGTGCCTTTCTGTGTGAGTGATGACTGTTCCTTTCCGTGTGAGTGATGATTGTTTCTTTCTGCGTGAGTGATGGCTGTTTCTTTCGGTGTCAGTGATGACTGTTTCTTTCGGTGTCAGTGATGTCTGTTTCTTTGTGTCAGTGATGGCCGTTTCTTTCTGTGTCAGTGATGACTGTTTCTTTATGTGTCAGTGATGACTGTTTCTTTGTGTCAGTGATGACAGTTTCTTTGTGTCAGTGATGACTGTTTCTTTCGGTGTCAGTGATGACTGTTTCTTTCGGTG
Organism: Alviniconcha marisindica; assembly: GCA_018857735.1. Lineage (NCBI taxonomy): Eukaryota > Metazoa > Mollusca > Gastropoda > Provannidae > Alviniconcha > Alviniconcha marisindica. The sequence continues at coordinate 724,052 of JABMCL010001223.1, read as the reverse complement.
TCAGTGATGGCCGTTTCTTTCTGTGTCAGTGATGACTGTTTCTTTCTGTGTCAGTGATGGCTGTTTCTTTCGGTGTCAGTGATGACTGTTTCTTTGTGTCAATGATGGCCATTTCTTTTTGTGTCATTGATGACTGTTTCTTTCTGTGTTAGTGATGACTGTTCCTTTAAGTGTCATTGATATCGTGCTTTCTGTGTCAGTGATGACTGTTTCTCTCTGTGTCAATGATGACTGTTCCTTTAGGTGTCATTGACATCGTGCTTTCTGTGTCAGTGATGACTGTTCCTTTCTGTGTCAGTGATGGCTGTTTCTTTCTGTGTCAGTGATAACTGTTTCTTTCTGTATCAGTGATGACTGTTTCTTTCTGTGTCAGTAATGGCTGTTTCATTCGTTGTCAGTAACTGTTATTCCTGTCGCGCATCTGTGATCACACACAACCACACACACACACACACACACACACACACACACACACACACACACACACACACACACACACTAATTGTAGGTATTTTCTTGGTACTGCTATCAAGGCCAAAGCCTATCTTGCTAATGTTGTTTGGCGAGAGGATCCCCAGAGTTATATCCGTGTATGCCAATTTTGATGACCGCGACATATTTTCAACGTCATGCTGTAGACGTAAAAATAACTGGTATTTCTCCGCAAGTTCTGTGTCGATCGAGTGCAGTCACACTTTCGTCTGGTGGCTGTGTACATCGATCTGACCACGTCACAATTGCACACGTCGGTAATGATTTCAGCGATAATGCCTGATGTTCAAGACAGCGAAGTGGAGCGTTTTCCGATTCAGCAGAAAAACCTGGCTAGCGAGGAGGGCTTTGAAGCCTGTACGTGGTTTCAGCGAGATCGTTTTGAACTGTGCATGATGCATCGTAATAGCCTTGGTTGACATTTGGTCGTATAAATTAATCATACATGCCCTTGGCCTAATTTTGTGACCTTGACCTTCTCTCCGACCCAGGAAGATTTTGATTTCTCACTGGAGATCCTCGGGTATAATTTTCTTGATGAAGGATAAAAATCGATTTTGCCCCCGGTGCCTTTTGGGTGGGTGTGATCTCTCTCTCTCTCTCTCTCTCTCTCTCTCTCTCTCTCTCTCTCTCTCTCTCTCTCTGTAGTATAGCAAGGACTAGCTGTTAGATGGGCCCAAGTGGACATAACGCTGCTATCCTTGAGTATTAAAGTTTTCGAGTTCGCGTTCTCTCTCTCTCTCTCTCTCTCTCTCTCTCCTCTCTCTCTCTCTCTCTCTAGATGGGCCTAAGTGGACATAACGCTGCCCTCCTTGAGTATTACAGTTTTCGAGTTCGAGTTCTCTCTCTCTCTCTCTCTCTCTCTCTCTCTCTCTCTCTCTCTCTCTCTCTCTCTCTCTCTCTCATTAATTATGCGTCAGTCGTGTTTGACGGATGTAGCGATTTCCCCAGAAAGAGATTAAAGTTATCTGCACAGAAGACCTGTAACATTAGTTGTAGTCTTGCCAGATGCAACTACTGACCAGACATTAAAAGAGATGAGGATAATGAGCGTACACAA
>JABMCL010001223.1:712500-717500 GCA_018857735.1 Alviniconcha marisindica | reverse complement strand
TGGCTGCAAAGTGAAAGTCGAGGTGGCCGTCCCCGTCCTAATGAGCCTTATGGTTTCTGTGGACGTAAAGCAACATTGAACCATGCTTACGCATTGGTCACAGTTTGTCCCTAAAATATGTCAACCCGACATCCGAGGATGTTAAGCTCTACATCATCATCATCGGAGGCTGGCTGCTTATCGTCGAAGAGACGTTTGCCCGGACGTAAAGGCTGACTAGATATGTCTGACGAGGACTTACCACAAAAAAGAAAAAGAGAAAAAGAAACGAAACCAAAACACAAACAGAAGCTGAGTGGACCGTTAAGGCACACTTTAGACAGACGAAGTTCGGTAATTATCGAAAAAAGAAAGAAAAAAGAAAAAGAAAACACATTTAGGAACATCATATCGTACCCTAAATTATTGCTTTTATTTCACTCCCAGTTTTTCTCTCTCCACTTTTGGGTCTTACTCACCGTTTGGAACGACATTCAGACTCAGACAGCAATGCTTTTTATCCTCTCCAACTTTCACATTCACTTTGCAGAACTAACTTTCAGAAGTACCCCCCTACCACCACCACCACCCCCGTCCTCACTGTGTCCTTCGGAATCCGCCATTTTGCATTGTGTACGACGTCATTGAAACACGGGTGAACTACCGATTCGAGACTTATACGGACATAAAGCGTGCGTTCGATAAGTAACACAGCCGTAAAATTAGAAAAGCACTGCTAAATGAGTCTGAATGGCTTTCCAAACAGGAATCGCGACCTAAACGTGAACATAAATGGAAGCCCAAGAAGGCAATAATTTGTGAAACTAAAATAGAAAATTACCCAGAATTCTTACCTGCAAGTAATTAAATCCGAGGCTACATACTGACCTTTCATAGTTCTGGGCTGTCAGCTGAAGGAATTTTATTTCTGCTTACCGCAGTATACCGCCGCCACGTGACAAATGACGAACGAGCGCTTAATCAATCAACAGATCAATTTGAACAAGGAATAAACTCATAATTATCCAAACCAGCTGCAGCTCGGTCCGTGCTGAGCCAGCAGTCAAGGAGAAGAACGCCATCTAACCAAAACGAGCAGCTCAGTTTCTGTGTAACAAGAACCAGAATGTGTAACAACTATGCGTGATGGTCACGAAAGAGCAACGATGAAGACAGTTAGATCGATGGAGGTTGTACGTGTTGCCACGTGCAAGTTTTCCCGCTCCAAGTCTCACGCTTTTTCCCTGACACGTTTCCGGGACAAGTTTCTTCTCAACCGCACTTCATGGAGACGGGATCACAGGAATGGGGAGGGAGTGGGAGTGGGGTGGGGTGGTGTTCCGAAGCCGTGGAAGGGAAGTGACGCTGCTTCGTGTGTGTGCGATTACCGGCCCTGTATTATACATCCTGTCTTACCGACATGTGGACACGCTGTGATGGATTGAATTAAAGGAGCTAGGCCTCTCACAGCGCGAAGTCATTGGTAGGCAAGATCAGGAAACAAAAATTTAAATTACGGATCACGTTTTTTACAATGTCCTTTTAATGATAATTATATAATACATAAAACAGAAATGTAAAGAAAAACAACAAGTTAGCTTTAAAAATTTCCAAATTTTCGACACAACTTCCTTCCTCGGCGGTTTGTTTCTTGCAACTCGTCACACACACACACACACACACACACACACACACACACACACACACACACACACACATATTCTCGAAATAGAAAACGAGTTTCGTGAGTGACGATTAGCCGCATGACATGCACTTCTTCTTTCTTTTTATTTAAAGTCTTTTCACTGATGTGGTATTAGACTGAAGAACACAACAACCTGTGTTAGTAATTGACATAAAAACAACAACAAAATTAAAATAATACCTTCAATCAAATTTGAATATATACTTGTCTGCACTCGCAGAAGCAAAACTAGACACGTGGATGTATCCGTGCACATATCGAGATAGCCTTACCCACACACCTGTATCCGTGCGCCGTACATATGGGCCGTGAATAACGTTGTTGTTTGAGGGGCCGTGAATAACACTTTTGCCGTTTGAGGGGCCGTGATTAACGCTTTTGCCGTTTGAGGGGCCGTGAATAACGTTGCCGTTTGAGGGGTCGTGAATAACGTTGTTGTCGTTTGAGGGGCCGTGAATAACGTTGTCGTTTGAGGGGCCGTGAATAACGTTGTTGTCGTTTGAGGGGCCGTGAATAACGTTGTCGTTTGAGGGGCCGTGAATAACGTTGCCGTTTGAGGGGCCGTGAATAAAGTTGTTGTCGTTTGAGGGGCCGTGAATAACGTTGTTGCCCTTTGAGGATCTGTGAACAACGTTTCTGCTGTTTATGGATTCGCGAACAACGTTGTTTTTTTGTTTGTTGTTGTTTCTGTCGTCTGACGTGACTGTGAACAACGGTGTATGTCGTTTGACAACGTTTTCGGCCTTAAGGACGATGTGGACAGTCGTTTTTGTCGTTTTAGGAGGCTCAGAGAACAAGGAGTTTGCGAGAGCACACACACACACACACACACACACGCACACGCACGCACGCACGCACGCACGCACGCACGCACGCACGCACGCACGCACGCACGCACGCACACACGCACACACACACACACACACACACACACACACACACACACACACACACACACACACCACACACGCACGCACGCACACATGCACATACACACATACACACGCACACGCACGCACGCACGCACGCACGCACGCACACACACACACACACACACACACGCACGCACGCACGCACGTATGCACGCACGCACGCACACACCAGAGAGATTACCTTTTTTCTCGCTCTCTGTCCACCAGGTAGGGTAGTAGATCAGGATCGAAAGACCCGGAAAGGGTACGATACTCATGCTGGGTTTATTTTAATTATGCCTGGGTTTCGCTCGCCAAATGTGAACCTTTCGCTTTGACCCGTAAACAACAATGTGTGCCTTGACCACCTCAATGATGTATGACGATTTAATCAGCTCTGCTTCACGCGCAGTATCACGTGCTTTGTGGCATTATCCGTGCTTAGCTATGAGCAGTTTGAACACAAATACATTGGTAGCACGTGCAAAGTTTACGAGAAAGGCAGTCTTACTGTCTCTGAGATTGAGATTATTGGATCAGTGGCGCAGAGGGAGAAAGAGAGAGGGGAAAGGAGAGAGGTGGGGAGGGGGGGGGGGGGGGGGGGGAGTAAGACCGCCCACTCTTGATCAATGAGATTATCTTTCTTTGGCACGTGCCAACGGTAAAAAAATAATATCAGGAGTGGAAAAATCAATAATTTCAAAAGAATGAGTGTGGGGGTAAGGTGGAGAGTGCACGAAAAAACCGAACGAAACGGAGGGGTAGGGGGAAGCAGTGGTTTTATTACTGTGTAAGCGTATCTCTCCCTCTCTCTTAGCTTAGTGTGCATGTTTAATTAGATCTAGAATGCTTACTTGTTTGGGGGAGGGCAAAATGTAAAAAAGCATACATGCTTATCTATTATCCTCGTAAGACTCTTAGTTATGGTGTGTGTGTGTGTGTGTGTGTGTGTGTGTCTGGTGTGTGTGAGTGTGTGTGTGTGTCTCTCTCTCTCTTTGTGTGAGTGTGTGTGTGTGTGTGTGTGAGAGAGAGAGAGAGAGAGAGAGAGAGAGAGAGAGAGAGAGAGAGAGAGAGAGAGAGAGAGAGAGACAGACAGAGAGAGACAGAGAGAGACAGAGAGAGACAGACAGACAGAAGACGTGCATTTTGAATCCAAATTTACAGAGAGAGGGAGATAGAAGTGAGGGTGGTGGTGATGGGAGGGAGTTTGGGTATAGAACGCTTATTAAACCATTCGTAACAAACATAACTGGTGGACGTGTGGATGGAGAATGGCAAGAAGTTTAACGGGCAAGGACCACCAATCAGTGCGTATAATTATAACACGTAATGTGATTTAAAGGTATCGCCGGTGCTGACTGCATGGTGATCTCAGAAAGTGAAGGAGTGAGTTCGAAAAGAAAACGCACTACCGGGGGAGTACCCAAGGCTCGCGTGTAGGTGTCGTTTTTCTTCTGCTTCTTCTTCTGCGTTCCAGCATGTTCTGCCGCAAAGGGTCGGTCCGGTGGTGTGGATGGAGGCGTGGTCTTCAGGAGGTCCTCCGTGCTGTTGCCCCACAGCTGTTCCTGCAGCCTTCCTCCGCTGGGCCACTGCTGCGGTCTTTCTTCTCTGAAGAGGGGGCACAACTGTGGAACACGCTCTAGGGGAAAACAGCTCACACAGTAAAGAGGTCAATTCTAGAAATTGGTGTATTGAGTTTTCCAGCGGGTCGTGATTGAGTTACGGAAAATTGAGCTGTATCAGGGATAGGGCTTTTCCAGGCATGATTTTGTGCGTCAGAATTCCCCTGTTATAATTACGTCTTTGTTTGAGGGGAAGAATGGATAGGAAATTATAGTCTGAAGTCGCTAGAATCGTAGTTTTGAGAAGAATTGCCTTGAGCGCTCGCTTGTGGAGGCTAAACTAAAGGTCTGAGGGCATTGGCACTTGCTGGGTGTCATTGTGTCGATAGGTAATCAATGGTGGATTGAATATGGTCATCAAAGAATCATTTTCTGGCATGAAGGTTCAGAAGAAGTGTGATTTTAGATACCTGGTAGATTTTTTTAACTTAACTGGTAGATTTTTTAACTTCACTGGTAGATTTTTTAACTTTTACATGAAGCAGTGACGTGACTGGACCAAGAAATGTTGCCGTCAATGGTCACACCAAGAACTCTGTGATTGTCGAGTTCATTAACTGTTTGGTTATCCATGGAAATAGGGTGGCGTTTCGAAGCTACATTTTGTGGTTTGTCTCGTTGTTATCAGCATAAATTTGGACATAATTATATGTGGTGAGACATATGGCTGAATTCCTCCCGTTTTTATTGTTGACGCTCTCCGCTTGTGATTCCGATAGTGTGCCCCCCCCCCCCCCCCCCCCCCCCCCACACACACACACACCGCCTCAGAATAACTGCTGT
>JABMCL010001223.1:702500-707500 GCA_018857735.1 Alviniconcha marisindica | reverse complement strand
TTGTCAACCACACCGGGTCACCTCAGGACGGTCAAACTCGGTCATAAGCAAACTCACATTTCAAAGCTCTTCTTATATATATATATATATATATATATATATATATATATATATATATATATATATATATATATATATATAATATATAAACCCTTTTCAAGTCAGTCCACAAAACCCGTCCCTACACAAACATAAAACAAAACGTACATACACAAACACCAGACACACATTTTCGAAGAGTTAGACCTTTCAAGATTACCCACGTTAAAAGAGCACATAAGGCTAGGACATGCTGGTCGACCATCCCGTCCGATTTGTAGATACCAGATGAAGGAAAAAATCTATTTTTTTTTTATTTATTATTTTAAAGAATGGACAGAAACAATTTAAAAAAAAGTTATATAAATGCATAATCACCGGGTGCCTAATGGCAGCAGGTTGCACGTACTACCTACCATCACCCCCTTGATGCTCAGCAGGACGTACTCAAAAAAGTCTTAACTCTTAACAAACAATGTTTTCGGTAAAGAAAAAAGTCTTGGGAATGGACCATTAGTACGAAAATGACAAGACGGAAAGAGCATAAAGACTAGGCAGAAAAAAACAAGAGAGGAGACGGGAAAGGAGAATCAAGTGACAGCCCTGAGCTTCCAGACAGGGAGTAAACGTCAGACATCCCCGGCCTCCTTTCGGGGTGTACAGTCAACGAACAAGGGAGGCAACTGGCGCTGGACACTGAGACGTCAGACAAACACAACAAGGACCCGAGTCGTAGGTAACTGTCACCTGGCTTGCGAGTAAAACTCCACCAGAGGTACACCCTCAACAAGAGAAATGAAGTTGAATGACCCAGATGCACGTGTGGTGGAGCGTATGTGCCTTGTGTTCACTCGCATGCCCGGTGATTGTTACCATAGGAGGCTCAGGTCTTTGTTTTTTTAAGCTGACTAGAGCTGACCTTCAGCATTCACATGAAGAATTAATTTAATATACGTGTGTCCGCACAGTAAGGCAGTGCCAGTGTTTTTAACCCCTTCACTGCCATGATGTCACTTGAAAACGACCAGTAAATGTGGGAAATTAAAAAAAGCCTTTAAACCTTTTTGTCCCCTTTTTCGCACTGACATGTGAAAGGACTTTCATCACAACGCATAGCACTGAAAGTAGACGTTATAGGACCCGAAAATATACTGTTTGCAGGCACGTCCCTGCATCTTTCAGCCCGGAAATTTTACAGGCTGGGGCAGTGAAGGGGTTAACGCTGCCAGTTCCTCGGACATTTAAAAAAATATCGGTGTCAAGCTTTTTTGCAGACGGTAGTAGACGGAAAGTTTTATCCGTTCATACCCATTTTAGTGACGTTGACCTTATTTCAAGGTGACAGCGGCCTTAACCTTTTTGAAACTGAAGGTTGTACGCGCTGTATCCGGTCAGATAGTCTTCTTGCGATTCTTTGAACTTATACAGACTATATTATATACGCCATGCTGGAAGAACAGAAGCGAGTCGGTTACCTGACTTACAAAGGGGCTGGGGTGGGGAGGGGGGTAAACAGAGAGAGAGGGGGGGGAAGGGGGGGGGGACTGATTGACTGATTAATCAAACTTTATTTCTCAACAGTGGAGATATTAGCACATAGGCTATCTGCCGAGAGAGAGGGGAGAGAGAGAGAGAGAGAGAGAGGAGGGGGGGAGGGGGAGTGAAGGTGCGGACCTGCAGAGAGAGAGGGGGGGGGGGAGGGGGGTAAACAGAGAGGGGGGGGGGGACTGATTAATCAAACTTTATATTCTCAACAGTGAAGAGAAGTAGAGACAGAAGATATTAGCACATAGGCTATCTGCCGAGAGAGAGAGAGAGAGAGAGAGAGAGAGGGGTGAGGTGAGGTGACCCTGTGCGGAGAAGAGAGAGAGAGAGAGTGGGGGGGGGGGGGGGGGGGTCACGAAAGCACAGTGGACAGAGATCAGTGTTGCTGTTGATCTGTCGCTGGCTCGTGGGGTCATTGTGGAGGATTTTTCCCTCACTGCACGATGTCCGTTTAACGGACAAGGCTGTACTGATGCAACAGCCGTGGGGCCTGCCTGTACTTTGCTGTGTTCACGGTGTGGGGCCTGCCTGTGCTTTGCTGTGTTCACGGTGTGGGGCCTGCCTGTATTGTATTCACGGCGTTGGGCCTGCTGTACTTCGCTGTGTTCACGGCGTTGGGCCTGCCTGTACTTTGCTGTGTTCACGATGTGGAGCCTGCCTGTACTTTGTTGTGTTCACGATATGGAGCCTGCCTGTACATTGCTGTGTTCACGGCGTTAGGCCTCCTGTACTTTACTGTGTTCACGATGTGGAGCCTGCCTGTACATTGCTATGTTCACGGCGTTATGCCTCCTGTACTTTACTGTGTTCACGGTGTGGGGCCTGCCTGTACTTTGCTGTGTTACGGCGTTGGGCTGCCTGTGGTTTGCTGTGTTCACGGCGTTGGGCCTGCCTGTACTTTGTTGTGTTCACGGCGTAAGACCTGCCTGTACTTTGTTGTGTTCACGGCTTTGGGCCTGCCTGTACTTTGCTATGTTCACGGCGTTAGGCCTGCCTGTACTTTGCTGTGTTCACGGCGTTAGGCCTGCCTGTACTTTGCTGTGTTCACGGCATGGGGCCATCTGAAGGCTCGGCTGGGCCGTCTCTGGCTCGAGGCAATGAACTCGTTTCCAGGCAGCAGTTTCGACCCACTGATACCCCCCACCCCCCTACACACACACGCGCGCATGCACCAGCATCACACAAACAAACCCACGCATGCACCATGCAACACACACACACACACACACACAACACACACAACACACACACACACACACACACACACACACCTAACCACACCCATGCACCAGCAACACACACTCCCAACTCCTACGCGCCGCACACACACATACACACACACATACCACACCACCTAACATGCGCCAAACACACACACACACACACACACCACAACACACAACACACCACACCACACACACACACACACACACACACACACACACACCCACACACACACACTATACCACATTTTTACCAAGGGCTTTCCGACTCGCTGCCGGAGATCCGATCAATGGCTGTGAAAGTGTGCACCGCTGGTAATCTTTGGCGGATTTTCTCACGTCTTCCCCGCATGGATTTTCGCCGTCTGCACTGCTGCGGGATGTGGACATGGTAACTCTTCCCTCGCAGTTAGCCGAAGCGGCTGCAGGCCATCTGAATGCAGAACCATTCTGATGACTGTGGACTGTCGTAAAATTAGGGCTGAATTTGCTCACCCCACTGAGCCGGCTGTTGGAGTTGAGTCTTCGCTGAGCAGGCATAAACACATTACACCAAGGGGAGTTAACTGGCGCTCGAAAGACGTCACAAAGACCTGAGTCGCCTGCGGTAACTCTCACCTGGCATGTGAGTAAATACAAGGGTCATACACGCCACCAGAGGTACATCCTCGGGCATATACGTTGGCCTGCCTGTTCGGCGACAGACCTGCGTGTATGTAGTAAACAAGTGACATCTGGCGAGGTCTGACTGTGCTCTATTTTATGGCGACTGACAATATTAGAAAGGGGGTGGAGTTAGGGGGAGGGGGGAGGGGGAGACCAGGACAAAAGTAGAGAACACACTGACATGGTTAGACTTGCACTCGGTTCGAATCCGCTTCGGCTCTCCTTTCTCTTCACAAGTTGTGGTCTGTGGACACTGTCTTCTGACTGTCCCTCACAATTACTGAAACATTAAAATGGCTCTCATCGCTGCCTACCTTCATGCAGGAGTCATTCTGGTGGAGACAGTGTAGCGATAGGTATACAATCTCCTCCCCCCCACCCCCCCCCCCCCCCCCCCCCCCCCCCCCACACACCTCCATACCCCCTTCCCCCTTCTCCCCGTCTCTAATAAGCCTTATAGTTTCTGTGGACGTTAAGCACCATGTTTATTCTCCTACCCCATCACCCCCCTCCCCCCTTCTCCCCGTCTCTAATAAGCCTTATGGTTTCTGTGGACGTTAAGCACCATGTTTACTTACCTCCATACCCCCTCCCCCCCTCTTCTCCCCGTCTCTAATAAGCCTTACGGTTTCTGTGGACGTTAAGCACCATGTTTACTTACTCCATACCCCTCCCCCCCCCCCCCTTCTCCCCGTCTCTAATAAGCCGTACGGTTTCTGTGGACGTTAAGCACCATGTTTACTTACCTCCATACCCCTTTCCTCCCTTCTCCCCGTCTCTAATAAGCCTTATGGTTTCTGTGGACGTTAAGCACCATGTTTACTTACCTCCATACCCCCTCCCCCCTTCTCCCCGTCTCTAATAAGCCTTATGGTTTCTGTGGACGTTAAGCACCATGTTTACTTACCTCCATACACCCCTTTCCTCCCTTCTCCCCGTCTCTAAAAAGCCTTATGGTTTCTGTGGACGTTAAGCACCATGTTTACTTACCTCCATACCCCCTTCCTCCTCTCCCCGTCTCTAATAAGCCTTATGGTTTCTGTGGACGTTAAGCACCATGTTTACTTACTTCCATACACCCCTTTCCTCCCTTCTCCCAGTTTCTAATAAGCCTTATGGTTTCTGTGGACGTTAAGCACCATGTTTACTTACCTCCATACCCCTTTCCTCCCATCTCCCCGTCTCTAATAAGCCTTATGGTTTATGTGGACGTTAAGCACCATGTTTACTTACCTCCATACCCCTTTCCTCCCTTCTCCCCGTCTCTAATAAGCCTTTTTGGTTTCTGTGGATGTTAAGCACCATGTTTACTTACCTCCATACCCCTTTCCTCCCATCTCCCCGTCTCTAATAAGCCTTATGGTTTCTGTGGACGTTAAGCACCATGTTTACTTACCTCCATACCCCCTCCCCCCCTTCTCCCCGTCTCTAATAAGCCTTATGGTTTCTGTGGACGTTAAGCACCATGTTTACTTACTTACTTACTTACTTACTTTAGACTTGCAAACGCGTGATGCGCCCACGAGA
>JABMCL010001223.1:687500-697500 GCA_018857735.1 Alviniconcha marisindica | reverse complement strand
GGAAAAGGACGCGGACGGTTGGGAGAAAAACGCGCCCTACCTCGTTTGTACAGGATGCGGGCAGTTGCCAGGCAACCCGAGTTTCGTTCAGTGAACCCTGACTCTGTGCAACACTACACTTCGTTAGAGCCTACGCTACACTGCTCTACAATACACGGACAGCGCGCTGCTGTATACTACACGACTCTAGGCTACATGTACACTACATTACACGTACACGATACGTAGACTACGCTGCACTACCATGCACTGCAATACGCTACACTACACTACCCTACAGTACAGTGCGCGGCTGTAAACTACATTACACTACTCCACACTACACGTGCACGACACTACTCTGCACTCCAATACATTCACACTCCCTTGCACTACATTTATGTACTCTTCTCTACAATACTGTACACGACTGTACACTACACTGCACTACTACACACTAGACGTACACTACACTTACATTGCACTACAGTACAGTACTTACTCTGCACTACACCGCACTATACTACACTTACACACTACTGTACCAACTTTACACTTGCACGATACTTATACTACACTACACTTACACACTACTGACTTAGACTACACTGCACTTACACCACACTTACACACTACTGTACCAACTTTACACTTACACGATACTTATACTACACTTATACAATACTGTACTAACTTACACTTCACTATACTATACGTACACTATGCTTACACTTCACTACACTACACTTACACTACATTTACACTACACTATGCGAGCGACTGGACGACTGTTTGCAGTGTTGCGTTTTGAGCACATGTATTCAGCAACCCAATCCACCCCTCCCCACCCCCAAAACCACCACCACCACCACCACCACCACCACCACCACCACCACCACAACAACAACAACAACAACATAAAGTTTTATTTGTCTTTAGGCCGTCAACCTCTTTCACAAAGAACATGAACACACTGCATATTTACGCTGCACAATACATTTTTGAACATGCTTCTAGTGACAAAGTATTTACTTATTTCACCCACACCCACAACACCACCACCACCACCACAACAACAACAGACAAACTTTGAAAACCGATTCCAACGCCGACTGCATTTCCCTGAGAAGTTGAGGGCAACAAGCAAACTCGGGGCGTTGATCCTGGTTAACAACACTGCAAGAATATCATTTCTGAATAATTAATTTGAGCTTCGATTTCCACCCTTTTCGCGCAGAAGCAGAGAAAAACATCGCGAAAACCTAGTGTAGGCCTTCGGTTTGCGAGCCTTTGCAGTCACCGACATTCTGGATTCTAGGTCGTGCACTCAGAATTGGCGACAAGCGTTCGCAGTGTGTGAGAGAGTATGAAACGGTAGCAGCAGCAGCAGTAGTAGTAGTAGTAGCAGCAGCAGTAGTAGTACTCGGGTTGGCTGAGCGATGGTGGCATGAGCGTACATGTGTACAGCCTGTCGAGTTTCTTTGTCCACCGCAGGGTGCGCTGAAAGGACGGGGAATTCGCGAGTGCCTCGGAAGGGTAGCCCGCTGCTGGCGGGTCGTGTGCGTTTTGCCCCGCGCCTCAGGGTCGTGAGGTTCAGTCCCGACACCTGCCTACTGGCCTCCCCCCTCCCCGCCCTCCCCTTACTGGGTGGACTGAGGGGCTAGTCCGACTGGACGAGCTGCTCCTCCTTTGTTCGTTGGACTTGCCTGATGGGGTGGGTGGGGGGGGGGGGGGAGGACCGAGATCCCAGGAAAAAGGGAGGGGGGGGGAGGACCGAGAAAGGGAAAAAGGGAGGGGGAGGGGGCTTTTCTTTTGTTTACCATAATCATCAGGCTGATTATTTTCTCACTCTGTGTCGAAGGGTAGATTGGAGGGCGGTCGCTTCTTTTGTTTACCGTAATCATCAGGTTGATGTGGGGGGGGGGGTCTTCTTTTGTTTACCATAATCATCAGGCTGATTATTTTGTCACTCTGTGGCGAAGAGTGGAGGGGGGGGGGGGGGGAGCAGTTGCATCTTCAGCAGGCCATTGGCGCAAAAGGTATCAAGAGTGCCGGCTGCTGTTGCCTCTGTATCCCTACGCCTGTACTGTACGTAACGTTACACTGTCACCACCAGATTGAGTCTGCGTGAAGATGGGCAGCGATGAGAGCCGTTGTACTGTTGCCTTCATCACGAAGAGCAAAGCCACAAGACCGTGAAGATGGGCAGCGATGAGAGCCGTTGTACTGTTGCCTTCATCACGAAGAGCAAAGCCACAAGACCGTGAAGATGGGCAGCGATGAGAGCCGTTGTACTGTTGCCTTCATCACGAAGAGCAAAGCCACAAGACCGTGAAGAAAAGCAATCTGAAGAGCAAGGGAATTAAGCCCAAGCGGGGAGTCGAACCGACGTGTGTCCACGTACCAGCCTAACGCCTAACCGCTGGGCCAAACCGGCTCACACTTCCTCCTCCTCGTTCTTCCGTTTTACTTCCTGCTTTCGCTCTCTGCTACATCTAAAAGATTTCTTCTTCCTTTTCTCAATTTTTTTGCCGAAGCAGCCAGGACATGTAGCCTCGTGGCAGTAGGCATTGCAGACCCCAAGGTCCACTTTGCAGCGTGCCCTCTGTGCCACAAGTACGAGTTTTGTCACGACAAACATGTTTTTGTCGTGTTTGTCGCGACAAAAAACCTATTTGTCGCGACAAAACATGTGTTTGACAAAAATTTATTTGTCAGGACAAATGTCTCTCGCGACAAAAATGTGTTTGTCGCGACAAACATATTTTTGTCGCGACAAAATATTTGTCACGATAAACACGCGAACCTTTGTCGTGACAAAAATCGTACTTGTGGCAGCTCCCGCCAATGATACTGTGCTGAGGTATTCCCACGGAGCATGCAGGTTTCCCAAGCAACGTGTCCGATTGTGTCTTCTATCAAAACTGAGACAAGCAGCTGTCTGTCTTCTGTCAGAACTGAGACAAGCAGCTGTCTGTCTTCTGTCAGAACTGAGACAAACAGCTGTCTGTCTTCTGTCAAAGCTGAGACAAGCAGCTGTCTGTCTTCTGTCATAACTGAGACAAGCAGCTGTCTTCTGTCAGAACTGAGACAAGCAGCTGTCTGTCTTCTGTCAGAACTGAGACAAGCAGCTGTCTCTCTTCTGTCAGAACTGAGACAAACAGCCTTCTGTCAAAGCTGAGACAAGCAGCTTTCTGCCTTCTGTCAGAACTGAGACAAGCAGCTGTGTGTCTTCTGTCAGAACTGAGACAAGCAGCTGTGTGTCTTCTGTCAGAACTGAGACAAGCAGCTGTCTTCTGTCATAACTGAGACAAGCAGCTGTGTGTCTTCTGTCAGAACTGAGACAAGCAGCTGTCTGTCTTCTCTCAGAACTGAGACAAACAGCTTTCTGTCTTCTGTCAGAACTGAGACAAGCAGCTGTCTGTCTTCTGTCAGAACAGAGACAAACAGCTGTTTGTCTTCTGTCAGAACTGAGACAAGCAGCTGTCTGTCTTCTGTCAGAACTGAGACAAGCAGCTGTTTTTTGAATGGAAAAAATGTTGTTTTTTTCAGAATGAGAAAACAGCTTTTTTTTCTGTCAGAATTTAGACAAGCAGCTGTTGCCCGTCCTGAGCAAGCCGTCTGTCTTCTGTCAGAAAATGGCCAGTTTGCTTCTTCAAAAAAGGGCAAACCTGTCTGTTTCTTTTAAAAAGGACAAACGTGTCTGTCTTCTTAAAAAATGTCCAGCACTGTTGTTTCTTAAACCCAAACCAGGTTTAATGTTTCTGAAGTTTGTTCCACTATTTAAAATTTTTTTTTGTCAGTTTTTGTCCTGGCGTTAAATTTTTCCGGGAATTTTTTGTGAAAACTGGCACACAGGGAGTTTAGTTTTCTGTCGAATGTTCCGTTAAAACTGGCATTAATAACGTCTAGTCTTCTGTCGATCAATCAATCAATATTTTATTTTATGTCTGTTCACATTGAGGTGATATTAGACCAAAAATAAAAATAAAATATTTATACTAATTTTCCCACAGGACTTTGAACAATCATTTGGCAATATTAGTAATAACATCAGTATTATACAAAATATCTTTAGTCGAGTCTTCTGTCAAAACTGGCATTAATAACATCTGGTCTTCAGTCAAAACTGGCGCACATATAGTTTAGTCTTAATTCTGTTGAGTCATCTGTCAAAACTGGCATCAATAACGCTTAATCTTCTGTTGAAATTGACACCAATAGCGATTAGTCTTCTGTCAAAACTGGCATCAATAACGCTTAATCTTCTGTTGCAATTGACACCAATAGCGATTAGTCTTCTGTCAAAACTGTTACATGTATATAGACTTCTGCCAAAACTGTTACATGTATATAGACAAGTCTTCTGTCAAAACTGTTACATGTATATAGACAAGTCTTCTACCAGACATGACACAAACAACATTTGAGTATTCATTTGGATTCCTGCCACAGGACTTGTTTGCTGGATTGTTTTTCGGTGGATTCTCTTTTTTTCATTGGAATTATTTATTGCGCCTGATGATCTTCATTTAGATTATCTTTCACTGGGCTCTTTTCTGATAATTAAACTGTCTTTGATTTGATTCTCTCAGATTGGACTCGCTTCCATCATCGAACTCGGGTTTTGGACTTTCTTCATTCTGTTGGACTCCATTCAGTTGACCGCTGCTGCATTAAATTATTTTCCAATGAACTGTCTTTCACTGGAATCGCTTTTGAGTCTCAGAACCGCTTCCATTAATCTCTTGGCATTTGAACATTTTCCATTGAACTACCGGGTGCTTCGCTCGAAGCTAGACGTTCCCCCGTTTCAAATGTGCCCCCTTTTTACCGTTTTACATTTTTTTACAAGCATTTCAAGGATAGTTTTTCGGGCAGTGACATTTTAAAGGGACACAGGAATTTTTCTTGGGGACCCCCATTCTAAGCGTTTACAAAGAATAAAACAAAATGAAAAGGTTAAAATTAAAAAAATTAAAAAGTTATTTTTTAAATTTAACTTTTAACAATCTCATTTTTGCAATTTTTTGAAATCCCCCCCAAAACCCCTGGCCCCCCCCCCCCCCCCCCCCCCCCCCCCCCCACCCCCCCTAACACACACACACACACGTAGCTGTAGGGCTGGGGAGGTGGGGAGAAGAAGACGTGGAGTTTTTTTCGGCCATTTATCTTTGTTTTGCAACCTTTCCGCTGCGTCAGACCTCAGATGGTGGTTTCCATGTAAACTCGGGTACCCCCAAACCCTCCTACCCCTTTCCGTTGAACTGTGCTGAGCAAGTTTTTATGTCTTGTATGTGTGGGTTTTTTAAAATGTTTTGGTGAAACTTGATGATGTATTCTGTTATCTTGATAAATTGTAAGATCAGTCTGATATAACTTACGTGTAACGACTTTAGATAAAAAGGGAAAGAAGAAGAAGAAGAATATTTTTGATTTGGAAGCAAAACTATGGTTAAATGATAATCTCTCTTCCCCCTCTCTTCTCTCTCTCCCCCTCCCTCTCTCTCTCCTCTCTAAAATTTTATTATTTTCGCTCTTCTATATATATTTCTCTCTCTCTTTTCCTCTCTCTTTCTCTCTCCTCTTCTCTTCTCTTTCCCCTTTTTTTTTTTTATATATATATTTCTCTTCTGTCTTGTTTGTCTCTTCTTTTCTCTCTCTCTCTCTCTCTTTCTTTTCCTTTTTTTTCCTCTTCCCTTCTTCCTTTTCCCTTATTAATTTTTTTCCTTTTTTTTCTTCTTTCTCTCTCTTTTTCTCTCTCTCTCTTTTTTATATTATATTATGTGGTAATCACTCATTTGAATCCGGAAAAAGGCGAAAGGGTCCCTCGGGAGGGGAGAGTAGCGCTATATAAAAGCGACCAACAACATCAGTACGACACAGCTAGGACACGGAAGAAAGGAAAGAAAAAGAAGTTGTACAGCGAGCGCCTGTGTCCGTTTTGGATTTTACAACTGCAGAGAAGAGAGCTAGGTCGGCGGTGCCAGCCCTGGTGGAGAGTATTGCCACGCCGTTCGATTCCGATCGCTAACCGGCGAGTTATATGACGTAAGAGGTATCGATTTTACACACTGCTCTGTTTAAACTCCACCGCGGCTCCACCGGCAAGGAGAGAGAGAGGGAGAGAGGACAGGGCAAAGGGGTTTAGGAAGGGGGGGTGCGATGGGGGGGGGGGGGGGGTTGGGGGGGGGGGGAAAAAAAAAGGGGGGGGGAGGAAAAAGAAAGAGGAGAGAGAAGGAAAGAGAGGAAGAAAGAGGAAGAAGAAGAAAGGGGGAAAAAAAAAACCCTAACTCGAAATTTTTATTTTTACAAGGTTGTAGTTTGTTATAAAAATTTTTAACAATAGAGAGAGAGAGAGAGAGAGAGAAAAGAAAAGGGGAGAAAAGAAAAAAAAAAAAAACCGAACTCAAAAAACTTTTTTTTACAAATTGTGTTTGGTTGAAAAAATTTCTAACAAAGAGAGAGAGAGAGAGAGAGAAAAAAGAGAGGGGGAGAGAGAGGGGGGAGAGAGAGACAACTGAACCCCGAAAATTTATTTTAAAAAAGGGATTGTATTTTAGGTTCAGTAAAAAAATTGTCTAAAAATAAAAGAGAGAGAGAGAGAGAGAGAAAAGAGAGAGGGGAAAAAACGGGGATAGGGATGAGAGCGAGGTTGTTGATTTTGTTGTCGACGTGTCGTCGTCGTCATCATCGTTGTTGTTGAAATTGTTGGTGTTTTTGTTGTTCTGTTTTTGTCCCCCCCCCCCCCCCCCCCATCCCCCCCTTTCCCCCACACACACACAAAACCAACAACCAACACACCCACACCAAAAACCCCCTCACCCCCCTCCCCAAAGGGACACACAAACCCCCCAACCCAACCCACACACAAAACCCCCAACCCACCACCCCCAAAAAAAACCCCAAAAATCCCCCCCCCCCCCCCCACACACACCACCAACCCCCACACCACACCCCACCACACCCCAAAAAATCCCCCCCTTACACCCCCCCCCCCCCCCCCAACCACAACCCCCCACACACACACCAACACCACCCACACAACCCCACAAACCCCCCACCCCACACACACACCCCCCAAACCCCCCAAAAAACCCAAAAACCCCCCCCCCTCCCCACACACCACACAAAACACACAACACACACACACACACACACACACACTCACTCACACACACAAATCCCACTGTCTCCCGCAACCCCAACTCCCACGCCCCTACACACACACACACACACACACACACACACACACACTTCCGAACGTCGCACTCCACGACTGAAGTGGAATTCACGGTTGTTCATCGATCTAGTTAATGTTCCCGCGCGCGCGGACCGCGGGGGCTATAGCTTGATGAATCTGTCAAACTGCTTATTTCTAGCTCACACGCAGTAGTTCAATCCGCAGGTTCCTCACTGAAGCCAGTACTCTTGTTACTTCCGATATCCTCTCACGGCTTGACTACTGCAACTATTTCCTTATGGGTACACCAAATTCTGTCAGCCATCCTCTCCAGAAACATTCAATACTTTCCTGTCAGACTCGTTCTCTTAATTTGGCACCCCGTCACCGCCACTCTACACCTCTCTCCTGAAAAAAACTGCACTGGGTTCCCATTTTAGAATGCATTAAATATAAAGTCGCTTGCATGCGTTTCAGTGCTGTGAAATTAATGGTTCTGGTCCTGCTTACCTCTGTGAACTGCTACATGTCTACACTCCGTCTCGTACACTACGCTCTTCTTCTGACGCCCGCATTGCTGAAATTCCAACAATACAAACTTTCCCTTGCTTTGGACCCCACATTTGGAATTCATTCCCACAAGACCTTAGACACTACTCAACCCTGTCATCTTTTAAAGCCAAACTGGAAACATTCCTCTTCTCACGGTACTTTCAGCCGGCAATTAGGTTTTTAGGACAAACCAAATGTCAGCTTAAGGGCGGGAATAGCTCTCACATTAACCGCAAGCACATCAAGCAATAACCCCAACACTCACAACCCAGTCAGTCACATTCAAGGAGGCTGTAAAACAGCACATACAGCTTCAGTTCGGACAGTTTCATCGGCCTCCCCACCTACGGGACCTTGCAATCAAAGCTACCCGGCGTCATACACGGTGCCTCTGGTCCTTTCCATGCACACACACAGCACACCCGTGGGACAGTCTGGCATTTCATTGCTGCACACGTCGTTGACCCAAACGTCAACAGAGAAGAACCAGATGCAGGACGCCAAAGAACATTTTGGTGCCGTATTGTTGACTCTGTTGGATATAAAGTGATCCCGTCTTTGATGTTCAGGGCCCGGTCATCCGCAAAGGTCGCATCCGGGCAAAGCGGAAGTCATCAAATCTCAAGTGCAATCCGATTCACTTTTGCCGTTACAGCGTAGGCCGGCGTAACGATTGGTAGGCCTTTTTTACGGTTGGTAGGCCTGTTTTACGGTTGGTAGACCTGTTTATGGTTGGTAGACCTGTCTTATGGTTGAAGAAAGGTTGGTGGGTGTATGGGGTGGGGGTGAGTTGAATTTACTGAGAAAGAAATCAGAAAGGCAGAATCCCGACAGCAAGCAAAGCATGTGAGGCTGTTTTCTAACCTACCACAGGCTTAAAAAAATGGATAGGACTCTTTGATACCTCCGAGTTCTCAACAGAGGGGATATTAATTTCTGTGTCCGCTGTACCTCCACCGCAGGCCATGGTAAGTGGAGTCACTTTTCATGATAAACGTAGGCCACAGCGCCTTTGACTTCCGACCCACTGTCCTCAACAAGGACCACCGGAACTGTTTCACGGTGTCACTTGTCCTGGCAGGTTGCCGCAGTGGGTTGCTTTTCGGTGACACGTCTCTGTCTGTCTCTGTCTGTCTGTCTCTGTCTATCTGTCTGTCTGTCTGTCTGTCTCTCTCTCCCCCTCCCTCCCTCCCTCTCTCTCTCTCTCTCTCTCTCTCTCTCTCTCTCTCTCACACACACACACACACACACACACACACACACACACACACACACACACACACACTCACTCTCTCTCTGTTTCCATTCTTCTCTCTCTCTGTTTCCATTCCCCCCTCTCTCTTCCCACTCTCTCCATCCGTCCTGTCTCTCTCCCTCTCTCTCTCTCCTCCCCCTTCTCTCCCCCCCCCCGCCCCCCCCCCGCCCCCCCCCCCCCTTCCGCACCCATTCATTTGACCCCACTCCCTTTTTTCCCCGTCCTTCCTTCGTGTGGTGCCATTTCTGGAGTGGCGGTGCCCTAAATAAATAAGCCTGATGCGCGATGTTAATCTGACGGCAACTGATCCACCCCCGTCTTTGGCCTCTGTCCCTGCATCACTGCCTTGATCAGCATCGCTGTTGACCGTTAAAGTGTTGATCACACTCCCTGCACAAACGTTTTGTCGCGACAAACATATGAATATGTTTGTCGCGACAAAAATATGTTTGTCGCGACAAGCGTACATTTGTCGCGACAAAAGACGTGTTTTGTCGCGACAAACACGTGTTTGTCGCGACAAAAATGATACTTGTGGCAGCTCCCGCCAGTGATAGAAAACAGCCTCTTGAGTTGTTTTTCTTGATTAAAACAGTTGCATGTTTTGGTGTCTGTTTCTTATTACGAATCGTCGGTAAAAAGGAATGCCAGAACAGGAAATTATATTAATGAAGAAACACCTGTTCGTGTTTTTGCTTCAGTCCGTTTTGTGCAGCTTCTTTTAATTATGCGATACTGACATGCCTTCCTATTTATTTTTAATTCAAGTTTTATGTCAGGCAGGAGGCGGGAAGCAACTGTTGTGTCTGCGTTGTTTAATTATGCTGTGTGTGTGTGTGTGTGTGTGTGTGTGTGTGTGTGTGTGTGTGTGTGTGTGTGTGTGTGTGTGTTGACTGGGTGTGACGTATGATATTCTCTCTCTCTCTGTCTCTGTCTATCTGTCTCCCGCTCTCTCTCTCTCTTTCCTGCCTCTCTTTTTCTGTTTCTGTCTGTCTGTCTGTCTGTCTGTCTAGTTGATTGGGCGTAAAACA